>WYDI02036168.1:21163-102062 GCA_009867235.2 Psittacus erithacus | reverse complement strand
ACTCCAAGTGAGGTCTCACGAGAGCAGAGCAGAGGGGCAGGATCACCTCCTTTGACCTGCTGGTCACGCTTCTTTTGGTGCAGCCCAGGATACGGTTGGTTTTCTGGGCTGCGAGCGCACACTGAAGCCGGCTCATGTTCATTTTCTCATTGACCAGCACCCCCAAGTCCTTCTCCACAGGGCTGCTCTGAATCTCTTCTCTGTCCAACCTTTGCCCAGTCAAACAATTCTTATTTCTGTGATCACTGATAAGTAACTGTAGAACTAGGTATATGCAGCTGATTACTTATAAGCTCTTTTAAGTCAGGGTGATAATTTGGAAACATAGAATAAGAGTCCTGATCTGAAACCAAAGCTAGCCTGAATAAAATAAGTTTTTCAGAATTTATTGCTACATTTGGTATTTATTTATACGGATTTATGCTGTGCTGTGTTCTAGATGTATCAGCAAACTCAGCTACCTGATGCTTTGGCAAATTGTCGCAGACCATGCCCTTTTCTTACAAACCTTCCATGCGTTATTATATTTTGAACATCTTGTAAAGTTAACCTACTTACTTACACTGCTCAGTTGCCTGCATATGGGAAACTCCATTCAGGCACGTCAGCAATGCTGATCTTCACTGATTATTTTGTGTCTTACTAGGGAGCAAGTTCAAAAGAGAACATGAACAAATCCTGAGAGCCTGTGCTTGGACTTACAGAACAGTTTTTGCCTGCTCTCCCTTAGCTCACTGGGGAGAATATGGAGGTAAGCCATATGGCACAGCCTGCTGCACTGACTGGCGTTCCACCAATGTAAATGCCGTGGTCATTTCTTACACATAAGTCCTCTTTGTTTTCTGTTTTGTTCTCCCTTGCAGAGTAATTGTGACTTCCTACTCTCTTGTTCTGGTAACTGTGAAAGAATCCAGGAAAGCAGTGGAACAGCATGTCTCCGGCCCTGCCAGGATGAGTAGAGTGTAAACCATCATTGTCAAGGTATTTGAAAGTTAGACTTTGGCAAGCTGTTTTTGGCACAACTGGGCAGCACCATTTAAGGACCATGAAAGTTCCTGGGAAGGAAATAAAGATGGAAAAAAAAATTAGTCCTTAATGCATTTTCATTTTGGACAACAGCATTGTCTTGTGCAGATTTGCTGCATGGCAGCAAGTTGCTAAACATAAAAATAGTACATGTGTTATTTCTGGAGGGCACTTAAAATGCGACTTAAACACTTATGAGTCTGGCTAAGCCCTGAAATGTTATCATGGAAGCTCTTCCTTGACAGCTGCCTATGCTTCAAGGCTCCAAGAAAATGCCACAGATTCCTCTGTTAACATAAAAGTTTCCTAAGTCCCTGCAGTTTGCTTTAATCTATATTGCCTTACACACTAATTGGCTATCTGCTAAAATCTGTTAACCAGGCCATAGCATTGAATTTGGGCTCACTTTAGTTCCTTTGTTTGTATGCAATAGAATACATTTTATTAAAAAAGAATAATAAAGTATTGATAATATTCACTATCATTAATCTACTTCCCTTCTTAAAAGATATGTCTGTAGCGGGATTTTTTTTTTGTGCTATTTTAGAATGACAATAGCAAGAGTTTTAGAAAATGTGTAATGGGAGCTGTATAGTTCTACTTGTGCTTTTGCACTTATGAATTTGCAAGGTTGGCTAACTGCTGGTATTGCTTTTATTATTATCAGTGCCATAAAAATAAATTATTATGCATACAGAGGACTCTATTGTTCTTGTGATCTCTTCACAGGTACATGGGTTTGTCAGCTTCTGGAAAAAACATGCTCTGAGCATAGAGATAAGAGATAAATATTATGAATGCAAGTAGGGATGTAGAAAATCGCTTCTTCTCCAGGAGTTCCTTGGCATTCAGCCACTTTAGAAACACAATTTAGTGTTTAGATGTTTGCAGGAGCAAAAGCACAATGAGCATAGCCTAAAGTCTCATCAAATATTTGTCCAAATACCATCTCTGAATTATATGCAGTGCCTTCAGTTTAAATCGTGGGAGTTAAGCCTTTGGCCTGGGAGATTGTGTTCAGTTTTTGTTCTGATTCAGGCTTCATGTATGACCTTGGATAAAACTCCTGGTACTCCATTTGTAATTTTTTTGCGGCTGTAATCCGTGATACCTCTGAAGTACCTGATTTACAACACTGAAGTATCATGTGGCTGAAAAGGAGAAGGTTGAATAATTTGCATCTCTCTTTTAATATTGTTTATTGAAGAAAGAGATTTGAAAAGATATCTCTCAGAGATGAAGCTCTTTTTTTTCTACTTCTATGGTAAAATAAATAATTACCAAGAGTCCATTACAGTGCATTAAAATAATCTTCTTGTTACCTCTAAGGGATTTTGAATTGTAAACCTTTGACTGTAGTTGCTATAAACTGTAACGGGTTAGTTTAGTGCCTTTTGAAATAGTGTCCATAGCTACTTTTGTTTTGCTGTTTTGTTTGGTTTGGTTTGGTTTGGTTTTTTTGCTTTTATATGAGTCCTGAACATATTTTTTTAAGTCATATCATCATATTGCTCCTTAGTCAGACACACAACTTCATGCTTGATTTCCTTGTGTTCTATACAGTTTGCTGTTAGTGCAATTTTAGCAGCTGTGTATTTACGTGCTGAGGCGAAAAGAAGGCAATGTGACTTTTCTTCACTTTAATTAGAGGTGCTGGTCTCAAGCCTAGAGTGAAATTACAGAAAGGCCTGGCTGTAATCCAGCATGTTTGTTGTCCTCCCCGGGTCTCATTGTGTAGTGATGCACAGATGGCTGCTGCCTTAGGTGGTATTACCTTCATAGGAGGAAATTCAAGGCCAGAACTGACATCTGTCCATCACATATAGCATAAAGATAATTGAACCAATCACACAGCGATGTAATGAAATGGAGGAGTTAAACCATCCCACTGTGTGAAAGTCATATTCACTTTTGAACATTTCTCCTTGCTGTTGATGTGTGGCCTTTGTTCTCTGAAAGTTTCAGGTAGAAGTAGGTTTCGGGCAGAATAAAGTTGCTAGAAAATGCACTTGTGGATAGCAGCTGAGCTGTGGTGAAGACTTGGGGAGACTTTTAACAAGAGGGTTCAATCAGATGGTATTTTTATTAATATATTCTTTTGGTAGCTATTTTTCTTATGTGTGCAAATTTTAACTTGCTGATTTGTCCTTTTCTCTGCAAGCTGAGCGCTGCTGTGTGCATTGAGTTTTTTGCTGCCTGGAGCTGTTATGCCATCATTGCCATGTGAGCAGTTTTTGGATCAATAAATAAGATTCCTCTATTAGCCTTTGCTGTACCAGCTGTCTTTGCAAAGTCCTCCACACTCTACAATCCAGTTATCTATCTTCTCCTGAAGCCCAGTTTCTGAGACGCCATTACCACAGATTTCACAGATCTTCAACAGTTGCTCATCAGGAGCTGGTTTTCTGTCAAGGCATTGCAGAACTACAGATCAACTATGAACACCACCCAGAGAACTTCTAAGGGCAAAACCGAATCCAGCTGTAATTCTCTGCCAACTGTGGAAGAATGTTCCTATTTCTCCCATGAAAAGTGAAGCGATAGTTCCAAATGCTTTCAAAGCTGTCCAAAATGCTGCCTGGAAAGCCTAAGTGATATGGAATGCCCTCCTCAAGAAACTCTGTCCTTGGAGAGCAACCTCCAAGCAAAACCTACACAGAAAAATAAGAAATCAGGAAAGGTGGTTGTGTGGGGAGGAAAAAGCACTGAAATCAATTCCTTGGAAATCGCCTTGGAAGCAGTACCTGTGTGCCATACATTTACAGACCTCTAGAGCTCCTTGCAGGAAGCCCTCTGACAGTACTGTTATCTGTTTTATTTATGTTAGTACTGTTTATTTATCTTAGTACTGTTGTCTATTTTATTTATGAGTGTAACTTTATCTAAAGAGTCCCTCTATTATCCTAATTTCCACACTATTTGCCTGGGTTTTCTTCATACTTTTTAATGGGACACGTGCTACAGCATGGGCATGGTGTAAATGCTGTATGACTCTTTCTATGCCAAACGTTGTGCTGTGTTCACATGATGAACTATGTCAGACAAATCCTCTCTGCATTTCATAACATCCCTTTACTCTGTTTTCGAGAGAATACATTAACTGTTGAGGAGTTCTTCATAAAGTGTTATTACTCTTACTAGACTATGTACATCTTATATTCTGTCTGGTTAAAAGAAATAATTTAATACAGAGTTTTAAAAGGTCAAGCTCCTGTTGGTTCAATTGTTATAGCAACTGAGAAGAAAAATCTTGAATAAAAGGCCTGTTTTCCAGCAAGTGATGCTGAATGATTGCATATGTTGCATTTGCTCGCAGGTATAGGTCACTTCGTTCCTTGCTTTGAGATGAACAGGCAGGTTCTGACCTTGTTACACATGAATAAAATCAAAATATTTCTAGTGATTCAAGACAGTATGTAACTTTTGTTTACATTTTTACATAACTTGCCCTGGGGCATTATTTATTATTCTGAGTTTCCTGAATAGGAACTTGAAATTAAGAGGGTGAAAGCCTGGCCCAGAAACATCATAAAAGGGACAAAAATCTCTGCTGGTGGAAACCACCGAAACCTATGAAAACTACCTTGTACGAAGATCTCAATCTTCCAGGAATTCTTGAATCTTTCTTACAAGGACAATGCTGCAAAGTAAGAATAGGCGCATCTCTTCTTTTACTTGTTCTTGGGCTCCTTTTTCTGCCTTGTAAGAAGAAGGAGAAGAAAATGAACTGGTGCTGGAGAAAGAGCTTTTGAAATGGTTGCTTTTACGGGTTAGGGAAGATTTGTTTGAATTGCTGCTCTGTTTTGTGGCTTGCCAGAAGCACCATCTCCTCTGCTGCTGCCATGAGAGCAAGGACATGCTGGAAGTGCCAGGCTCTAATCTGGGCCAGGCTACAGCAAAAATCACCATAGCTTGGCTATTAAAAGTGATTATAGCTTTGTTTTCCATCTGGGATTACTTTGGGAAATAAGGCAGTATCCTTTCATCCAAGGACTTTGTCATCTGCAGGGCCAGTGCATCCTGTGCTCCCTTGAAAACAGTACCAAAGCCCGAGGAGAATACCCGTACCTTTGTAGCGATAATGATTTACCAGCAATGCATTTTGCTGCTGTTTCTGTGGTGACTTGAAGAAAATGTACCTGATTGCAAAAGGGGTAGCCGTGTTAAACTCTATGAAAATCCCCAATTAACCAGTTTAAGGGAATTTTGGTTCCTATTTTACATATTTAGTTGGGATATAGTTTTCTGTCCTGTTTTTATACTGCTTTTACCCTCCTACCACCAAGCCTCCTTTAATCCTCAATGATTTTGCATATGAGCAGTAATTGACACATTTCATTGTATTTCCACAGATGAACATATGTTCAAAATACATGGCCTGATGAAGAGTACATAATGTTTACAGAGCATTACAGAAAAGACATACATACCCTATGACAAAAAATACTGTGTTTGTTCAGGAACTCTGAAAAAAAAACAAACATGAAAGACAGCTGGACTGAAGAGAGTCCTTTAGTGTGTGTTTTCACTAAGACTTCCCAAGACATAGGAGTCAGCAGTGCAGCAGAAACAGGAACTTAGTTCTGTGGAGCTGCAAGTATTGCGACTGCTGTCTCTTACTTCAGATGAGGAGGGATCAGGCCTTGAGGGCCTTTAGGCAATGCTGACCTTTTCAGGTGGTGAATCAGTAAAAAATAAGAGTAGAAGCTACATTCAGAGGTCATCTGGGCCTTCCCATTTCAAGTCCCATTGACATCAGTACGCAAAGATGAATAAATCTCTGGAGGACTTAAGAAGGTGTATGTTTGGGGATTTTAACTGGCATAACCTTGCAAAACCTAAAACACCACACTATCAAAAGAGTAGAAGTTATAATCTGCATTGTGTAGGAGGACTGCATGCCCTGCTACCATACAGGTGCTTGAAATCCCAGCTGTAACATGCATCTGTGATGGGTGCTTATCAAAGCCTTCCTGTCACTCCCGTCCTCAGCTGCACAGGGGAGAGAAAATACAATGAAAGGCTCATGGATTGAGATAAGAATGTGAGAGATCACCCAGCAATTACCGTCACGGGCAAAACAGAGTCAAAATGGGAAAAAATTAACTTAATTTATTATCGATCAAATCAGAATGGGATACTGAGAAAAAAACAATTCTTAAAAGACCTTCAACCCACCCCTCCATTATTCCTTGGTTTAATATTACTCCTGTTTTTTCTACCTCCTCCCCTCACAGTGGGATGAGGAATGGGAGTTGTGGTCATTTCACTATGAGCTAATACTCTAAACCACAAATATAATATTCCTAATACATCTACACAGGGAAATCAGGAAGTTTGGAGTTTCCATGCCTAGATTTATAGTCACTTTCAACTTAGCATTCCCTATAGTGGGAGCCAAGGCTGACTTGTACTTGAAGTGAGCATGTATTTTCATAATTTCTATTAATGTGAAGTAAAAAACCTGCACTGTCTTAGGTTCCTTTAAGTTGGCATTGGGCTGTCTGAACCTGCCTATCAGCTCCATGTACAGAGTAAAACATTTGCTCAGAAGGTCACATTCAACTTTGACTAGAACATGTAATGTTTTAAGAATGACTGTTGAATCCATGCCAGCTCCTTTGTAAGTAAATGGGAAGAACACTGTGCCTGTGCAGAGAATTCCCTACATATTGGACAATTCAAATGATGACAGGCACTCAGACAAGGTTCCCACTATGCGGAAGGGAAAGTTTTCCCTCTTGTACAGATGGTTTTTTGTAGCAACCAAAATCTCCAAAAAGCTTTTCAAACCTGCCGATTTTTTGGGTCTTCCCATCTGTTGTTTGTCAGAATTAGTAATAAATTACTTCCAGGAAGTGCAAGCATCAAATACCATCGATTGTGGGGACTCTGTTATTATACGTTAGGGTCTGATGAAAGAATTAAGGGATTGTTGGAATTAAAAAGAATATATAAGCATAATATTTGTTTTTAAAGATAAAACAATAAAACTTATTCTTACCTGGATAATGAACTGGTTTTTGTTGCTAACAATGTATTTAAGTCCCCTGAATACAACACTGAAAGTGAGAGGGTTGGTGATGCTTGCATGCTAACAGGTAACTTGACTTCACTGCATGCACACTACTTACCAAAGACCTTGTACTTAAAGTGTGCAAAAGAATCCCTCTTTTCTCAGATTGATGGAATGAGGGGGCTCAGATGGCTGAGCTGAGGAGAGCAGGGCAGAGCTGGTGGCTCTGGGTTGGGGACAGCTAATCCTTTGGCCAGAACAGCAGGAACTGAAAGCCTGCGTACCTGTTCTCCATCATCACAGCACCTTCACTCCCCTCTGTTGATACCTCTCTTGCATTAATTTATGGCTTTGTCTGACAGGGGATGGTATGTTCTGGGGTGGAAAATGCTTTCTCTTGTGCATGTGAAGGATTTAAAACCAAGTGGGAGACACCAAGTCAAGTCTTTTCTCACTGCTATAGGAAGGCTATAGGAACTTGCTTGGAGCCAGTGTGGAGAGGATTGTTCTGCTCTTGGCTTTGCTCTGTATCCACTGCGCACTGGCAATGTGTGGGCAGGCTATTGATATGACATGTCTGGTGAGCATTATGCTTGCTGTTTAAGTGATGTGCTGGGCAGTGATGGAAGGAGCACTCTGCCAGAGGTTGTGGAAAGCAAATGAGCTAGCTGGCCTACCTCAGCCAAAAAAGCTCTTCGCAATCTCTCTGCCACCTTCTTGCTCCTCCTGTGGCACTTTTACTTCCCTTCCACTGTGTCCTTTTGTGCTGTGCTCTCTCCTTCCTCTCTGTTCCGCTCTCTGCCTTCCCCCACCTTTCTATTTCTTTCCACAATCTTTCTTCCCCTCCTCCCCAATTCCTGACACTCAGAGCACCCCTGGGGAGCTCTGCAGCAGGCAGCTGGCACTCTTATTACACCCAACAGAGTAGTAAAAAGCTGTGAACAGCGCAGTTTCTGTGTGTAGTGTCAAACCTCTGTGATTGATGGCCCTTGTTTTTCCGCTCATTATCAAAACTGAGCTGGTCTGTGGAGGCCAGAAGCACATGCTATGTGTTGTGTTGTGTTGTTTTTCTTGTTGACTCTGGCTCTATTTTAGCCAGGCACCATGAAAGCTTTTCTTTTAGCACAGCTGCCAAGGTGACATGTTCTTGCAATGGGGTTGGAAGGGAGGCTGGGATATCCCCATTATTTTATCCCCTTTACACGAAAATACCATCTATGGAGAGAAGCAGTAAAGGCATTACTGCAGTATAAGCTTCTCCTGATGTTGTTCCTCTGTAAGAGAAATATGCCTTTTCCTAGAGATGAGTTTTTAACAATGAGCTCAGCAATGTTTCTCCTGTCATATCATGGGTAAAAGACACCTGGAAAGAAAAGCTAAGGGAGACTCTCTGTATGGTAAATCTATAATTGGCATGATGGGGCATTACATAGGGCCCTTTGTAGGGGCACTAAAGTTGTAGTGCCCCTAGGAAGGCTAGAAATAGACTCTTTGCATACAATCTTTGTATAAGCAAGTGGAAGCTGTAGTTTGAATCAGTTCTGTGTGCTCAAAGAGTACAAGTAATGTGACAATGAGACAGAAGGGTACTTTGTCGCCAAGAAAGAGACCATAATGTGTGGGATATATTTTGCAGTGAATTACAAAAATCCAACTGTGAGATAGGTGAAAGCAATGAATGTTTTGGGTGGTGATGGGGAAACACTGTTGTAAATGTCAAAACTGTTCAATAGAGCGATTTTGCGGGGAAAGGGTTCAGTTGTCCCTATCTGGAATCATACGGGTGTTTTGGTATCATTCAGATGTCAAGTCAGATGAAACCTTTGTCCTTGGGTGATGTCTAATTCCTAAGGGTGCCTGTGAGGGTGGTAGGGGTAGCTGCACAGTGGCCCTGCCATCCAGTAACCCACAGCACTCATCAAACTGGGGCGGGGTCTGGCAGGGAAAGGGTTAAAACGGCACTATGTGCTGCATGCTCCCTCCTCCACAGGACACCTCACAGGTCCCAGGAGCAGAGCTAGCCATAACCCTCCCAGCTAGCTGAAGGATGCCCCAGTGCAGCTCTTTGGTAAGACCCACTGAGACCACTGGACTCATAGAGACTTAGAGGCGATGTTCCTCTGCTGAAGAACAGCTCTTCTGCTGGTGCATCAGTGTTGGGGAGAAGCAGACAGCTGCTCAGGCCAGCAGAGTTGAAGAGCCACCCAGTGATGTGGGCTTCTCCCTAGTCCATGGTCTTAGTGCAATCAATATATTTTCTTCCAGATGTAAAATATCTGGGAACAATCCTGTCCTTCTTGTGCTGTGGTGATTGCATCGTTATTGCCAATTACACTTTGCAGTTACTCATGGATTTTAATCTTATTGTTTTATGAACTGCAACTAATTAATCCTCTCGTTCCTCTCAGCTCAGCAGTCACTATTGAGAATCGTCTGCTTTTTTGTTTCAGATGAAGAATCACAGCAGAGATTTCAGGAGACTTTTTGGTGTAATTAAAGGAGTCAAGGTGCTGGAAATTAGTCTCCCATCACTTGGAATCTGGGCACAGCTCTGGCTATGCATCTGTTATTTGAAGGAGTCACACCGTAAAATTAATAGCGGTGAGCTGAAATGAGGACGAGTCTTGTTGCCTTTTGTTTGATGTGTCTCAATTTCTGAAAAAGGTCAGGGCCAACCTATTCCATTGACAGAGAGACACTGGCAGACACTGTCTGCCAGTCGTTGAGATTTAGTTCAGAACGACTGGCAGAAGTCATCCTGAGTGCAGAACCATTTTCCTTTTCAATTACCTTATTTCTCTGCTATGACTCTCCGCTTCCTATCAGGCTTCATGCCGAGACAAGGCTGCTGCTGAATGCTGATTATCTGCTGTCTGGGGAAAATGACGCTTTTTCTTCAGGTAATTTTTCCAGTTCTACATGCATGAACACAGCTTCTCTATGGGCTGTGGTCGCAGTCAGGGTGCACAAAGTGTACAACAGAAATGACTAGCCTGTTTTAAAAAACTAGTTAAGTGTAGCTTAAAACCACTTCATTTCTCATTCGCTGTCCAGTCCATGGTTCCCCCACTGCAACTCACCACAGCTGGATTTTAAGCATCTTTCTACATCTGGCCAACCCCAAATAGTCTAATCGCCTGGGGAAGGGGTTCCTGCAGCCCTGGCTCCATCTCCAGCAGAGAGGCAGAGCCAGAAAGCTGGAAGACAAAAAAACCCATGTAAATTCTTTTGCAGGTAATGTTTGGTCCAGGCCCAGGGTATCAGGAAGCATTCTGTACAGCTTGATGTAGGTGATTTCTCCTCCCAGAATATCTTTTTCTTTTCAGTTCCTACTTGTATTGGTTCCACTCCCAGTTGCAAGTGGATTTTCTCCATTTTCCCCTACAAAATCCACAGTCCTGAGTCAGGATATCTGTGGTATTAAAACTGCATAACAGTTTTGTCGTGCTATTCTTTTCAGTTTTCTCGAAGCAGTGACATTGTGAAACCTGTTCTGAATGTGAATTTTCCAGGTGATTTTTGCCCACCCTGCCAGCTGGCTGCTTTGTGAGGCAGAGGGAATCCTACAGCAGATTTAAACTCCCACAATGCCAACACCAGAGCATTGCCTGCTCAGCAGATCAAAATGAACTCCCAGATAAACTCAATTTGACCAGGCCAGTGAAACCAAGTTGTTAACCAAACCATATGGCAGAGTGATTTCCCAGAAAGTACACTATTAGGTCCTATTTTCTTTTCAGTCTGGTCCCTGCCCAGCCCTGCTGAACAGGATCTGATTTTTTTCTGCTTCTTTCAATCATCATCTCCCTACCTACAGCATGTTCAAAGGGCAGCAAAGCTGGTGCAAGGTCTAAAGCACAAGCCTGATGGGGAGTGACTGAGGGAGCTGGGATTTTTTAGCCTGTAGAAAAGGAGACTCAAAGGAGACATTATCACTCTCTACAGCTACCTGAAAGGCGATTGTACCGAGGTGGTGTCGGTCTCTTTTCCCAGGTACCAAGTGATAGGACAAGAGGAAATGGGCTCAAGTTGTACTAGGGGAGGTTTAGATTGGATATTGGGAAAAATCTGTGCCCTGAAAGGGTCTTCAAGCACTGGAACAGGCTGCCCAGGGCAGTGGTTGAATCACCATTCCAGGAGATATTTAAAAGATGTGTAGATGTGGCACTTAGAGATTTGGGTGGATTTGGCAGTGCTGCGTTAATAGTTGGATTTTATGATCTTAAAGGTCTTTTCCAACCTAAACAATTCTATGATTCTACTTGTGGTCTTGCTTTTGCAGCTTGTTCTGCACTGACAGGTTGCTGTGTTGGCCCAAATGCATTCATTGGTCCAGCTTTCTTGTATCAGTATTCAATGGATTTAGCTAAGAAAAAGAAAAAGAGAATTGAAAGGAAGGAAAGATGTTCTCACTGTACAAACTGTACTGTCTGCCATAAGACAGACTAATTATGACTTATGTTACAAAACTGTTATTTCCCTTTTTTGTAACACTATGTCTTCTGAATGTTTCCATAGCGAACTTCAGCATCACCTAATAATAAAAAGCTGTATAGGCTATGATATATGAGTGGTCACAGCTGGTTAGAAAGGTGAAGCAAACCATTAAGCAGCCGAGTGATTTACGTAATACACTAAAAACTGCAACAAGACTGAAAAAAGGAAAACTATTTCAGTCATGTATTCATTATTTATTTAGTTTCAATAACAAAAGGTAGAAGAACATGGTTTTCCCCTATGAATTGCTTTGGAAATATGACTCAGTAGTCAGTGTTTGAATACTGAGTTAGAGAAATGAAGACAATGTCTTTTCTTTCAGCATGGGTGGAGGATTTAAAATCTCCATCCTGTTAGTTGGGCTGTTATGCATAAAGAAGGAATATGCGAGATCTGCAAGGAGATCAACAGGAATTTTGTCTTGGCAAGAACTATAGACTGCCTAAGCTGAGGACAAAACCCCTTTGCCTTTATGGTCTGCCACAAAAAGCTTGATTCATCTCTTGTCTTTGTTAAATCTTTAGCAGTCTATTTCTGATTTGAAAGCCTGGGGATTTTATGTGCCTAGAAAATCCCAACACTTCATGCTGGGAAAACTAGAAGACTTGGCTAGTTCATTTCAGTGGTAAAGAGGAGTAACATGTCCTCACTGACTTCCGAAGTCTTACAGAGTGAAAACCAGGGCTGTAGAATTGTTATCTGCATCTTGAATGACTGTACATTTATCCTGCCTCTGAAACATGTTCCTGAATTTCTTATCTCTGTGTGGAATGACTTTCAAGCTGCTATGTTAAATAAGCATGGATTTGGTATGCAGTTCTTAGGTATGTGAATAGATGTTATGTATGGGGTGGCTTAATTTACTAGGGAGATTTCGAAGGTTATCATAAGCTCATTGGAGATTAAATCACTCACACAGTTCAGATCTCTGCAGAACCATATTTTCCACATCATTCTACCTATCACAGATTTTAAATCAGGGTTATACTGCAAGGAATCCAAAGAGGCTGAATTGTAAATTATTAGCAGTGTTAATTATTTTTTTTTCCACTATACTTCAAAGGATGTGTTGACATTTTAGAAGTGAAGAAAGAGGAAGAACCTTTTCCACTATACTGCTTTTCTGGCTTTAGGACATTGTAATTCCCCAGTTAGTAAAATAGGGTGGAAGAGAGGGCTCAAAGCTGTACATTTTCACCAATCCATCACAATCCTTTAGTCTGGTAAGCAAGAATGGTCCAAGGCTCTGGTATGAATATCTGCTTAGCACAGGAAGGGAGAGCTGTCTTGTCAGCCCTTTGGCTATACTGATCCTCCTTAGTTTGGAAAGAGCCTGGAGCATCTTGGAAACTTGTCTGAATTATGTTTGCTGGTTCTGACCCTTGCAGGACTCTTGTCCACTGGAAGATAGGCTCGAGTTAACCAACATTTAAAGCAACTGTGATACAGGTCTAAAATTCTCCAGTAACTTCTTCAGCATAGAGATGCATTTATACCAGGTGGACTATTACTCTAAGTGGGACAGCTGAAGCCCAGCTCCTCTGAAAAGCCATATTTACATAAGCATCTTCTTGGGAAAGCTGGTGGTCTCCCTCTATCATTGCAGTGTGCCCTGAAGTATAAGCTTTTAATTGTTCTTAGAGGAAAACAATGACAATTATCTGCAACAAACATATTGTCAAAATGTGATTATGCTGAATTCTACCAACGGGTGCTAAATTAGTGTAATAATAAAAAAACAGTTTGAAGTTCTTACTGAAGGATTCACTTCTATGTGAAATGGTTCATAGAACATACAGGCATTTGCATCTTCTGAGAAAACTTAAGAGGGGGAGATGGAATAGAAATGTACACAACTTGAGGTGATGTGGTAGGATGATGCATGCACTGTAAAGGGTGGAGTACCTGAGTCTGCTGAAACTGCAGATGTTGAACCAGTTCTGTGTCATGGACAATATGTAACTCCACTTTCTTACTCCTTTGTAACCTTAATTTGGAAACCACTTATGCTAAGTGACTTTGATCTCTGTTAAACCTTGTACTGAATATAATTGGAAATTATAGGATGGTTTTACTTGTACAAAATTCAACTTTGCTGGTACAACAATGCCTGTCTCAGCAGCACTTTTGAGAACTGATATTACTGTAGAAGTAAATTGCCCTGGACACAGATAACAGCCCCTGTCTTGAAGTTTTGAGGTTTACTGAGAGTACCTCTCTGCTGCTCTCCATTATCAGCCTTGGGAGTGCAAAGAATCACAGCATTCTCTCACATCCATCTGTCATCAGCCTATATTTCTTTGATGGTTCCTCACAGAAATGCCTGCCAGAGCTTGCAGACAGACAGGCTGAGTGGCGCTGGGAGCATCCAGAATGTCTAGTACCCCACTACTGGTGCACCCCAGTGCAAGAGCAAATGCTCCAACATGCAGCATTTTGCATGCTTTGTGAGATGCCATGCATCCAGGTTTGCCTTATGTCTTACTTAAAAAGCAACATGGGAATTCCTAGAGCACTATGTACTTTTCAAAGCAGACTTTTTTCAATACCCTGTTAAATGTGGACATTAGAAGCTAGTGGATGTTCAAACTACTTTGTGTGTTTAATATACTGAACACTGGATGTTCTTATGTAGTGAAAAAGAACCTTCTCAGATACTGTTTTTTCACTGTTAGCTAAATGTAAATCTAGGCTAAAACACTGGGGGAAAACTGGAGAGGGGAATTGCAGACAGCTCCCCTGGTTCCCTCATGGGATAAACCCCTAATTCCTGTAAGTGTTATTCTCCAGTGTGTGTAAATGCCTCTACACACACTGGGGAATGAGAAGAATCTAGAATGGAAGGTATGACAGAACTGGATCACAGAGATGTGGCACAATCAGTCTGCAGGACTAGATTATAAGCATGAAAATATGATGCTTTTGGGGGAAGGAATGACAGAAGAATAAGAGAGATTTGTGCTCTGTGTCAAGATTAACAATGTCTGCTTTGTATCTAAGTAAGAAAAGGCTTGTTGAAAGCACTGAATGAAGGTAGATGGAAATGAACATGTATGAGGTTGTGGTAAGAAACTGGCTACAAATCACCTATTTGGGAAGAAGTGGAAGGTGTTTGATTTAGCTTGAACTGACAGACCTACAGCACTAAATGAATTAAAGGCCTTGAAACAGTTGGGAAATAAAAAGACACTTCTAAGGCAAACTTATTAAAAAATTTAAGAGAACACATTTTTCAAAACAAGCTGGACTTAAAGTCTTTTTCAGACTATGGAGGATATTGTATGAGGTTAAGCTATTTTCTGTGTGGTCTTCAGTAATAGGCAGGAATTAATTAAAGTACCACAGGGGAAGAAAGTATAGGTTAAATATAGTGGGTTTCTAATAATTATTTTTGGGGCTTTTTAACAGAATTTTATATAGGAATAGCAGTGAAATAAAGACAATTGGTTTAAAAAAAGCAGCACACCTTTGAGGCTGGCAGGGAAGGAATTTTTGGCATAAATCTGAACCTGACAGATCTAAAAATAAAAAAGACATCTCAGAAGTGAAAATAAGCTGTGTTTATGAAGGAATAATTCGAGAATGTAAAGAAAGCAGAGATGTATAGTAGGCCTCAGATAGTAAAAGAAGAACAAATGGAAAAGATCCTGTTAGAAGTGAAAGAGAAGCAAAGGAAGTACTGGTCCTTAGCAAAAAGAAAAGCACAGATAAGAGGGGAAGCAAAGATTGTTGAAGAATTCAATTATTTCTTCGCTTCAGTCTTCACAAAAATTAAACGCAGTCAGATACTTTTAACTAAATGGTTATGGAAGGCAGATAAGTTCACAAGAAGCTGAAAAGCAGAATCAAGTACATTTACCTAATGGACATGTGTTACAGTTTATTGGCAAAGCAATATTAAAAAGCATCTTATAAGGGAATTAAAAGAAGAATTCAATATAGTCTGAACCACAAGCACTTATCTGGAGAATTAACAGAGGACAGGGAAGGTCTTGGAAGACTGGAAAAGGATCAACATAATGCATTTTTAAAAGGCAAAAGGTCCATAGCTTTCTGGGTTTGTTATGCAGCTGGACTTGGATCACCGGAAAGACTTTGCTCAAGTTACTAATCTTGATTTGCAAGATGATAAAATGGGTTTATTGAGAAAAGAGCATAATAAAACAGCCTAATTTCCTGACAAGTTGGCTGGCCTGGTGAATTAAAGAAATGTGGCTGATGGACTCTGACCTGACGTAGTATAGTTTTTTGGCAGTGTCTTCCGTGATACTCTTGAAAGGAGGCATTCTTAAAAGCAGAAGATGTACAGAAAATGTAGCAATCAAAAATTACTATCACTATATGGAAGAATATAGTTTTCAAAGAGAAACAGTGATTTTATGTCAAACTGGGAAGGTATTTAAAGTATGTAAAGACCTGTCAAAATATTCGGACATTTTGAATATTTTCATTCCCAGGTCGTACACCTCTTACAGGTGACATAGTGTTTGGAAAGCTATCAGCCCTGTGGAGATGTTAACTGAGTTTGTGACTCTTCTGAAGTATGAAAAAAGAGTGCCATCTCAAAGATACAAAGAGTGGTGTCATGCCACTGTAGATGTTCTTTCCCAGTTAAATTATCTCATTATCTTTTTAAAGTACGTGCATTACAGTTTTAAAACATGACAGTTAAATCTAGAGGCTGCTGATTAATTTCTATAGTCAAACTTGTAATTTTTTTCCTCCCAGAGAATGAAACACGTATTTTTTGATATCCACCAAAACTTACTTTATCAAAGAGGTCAGTAGCCATGAATAAAGTGTCCAGTCCAGGACATTTGTGTATCAATCACTCTAGACTGATTTTTTTCTTAATTGCCTTTGGCTAATTGTCCTGCTTCTTCTCCTCCATGGGCTGCAGGGGCACAGCCTGCCTCATCATTGTCTGCACCATGGGTTGCAGGGGATCTTGTGCTCTAGCACCTGGAGCATCTTTTCCCCTTCTTCTGCACTGGCCTTGGTGTCTGCAGGGCTGTTGCCCTCACATACTCTCACTCCTCTCTGAAGTTGCGCAGGTTTTTTTTCCCTTTTCTACTATATAATCGCAGAGGCATTACCACTGCTGCTGATGGGCTCGGCCTTGGCCAGTGGCAAGTCTGTCTTGGAGGCAGCTAGCATTGGCTCTGTCAGACATGGGGAAAGCTTCTGGCAGCTTCTCACTGAAGCCACTCCTGTAGCCCTCCCGCTACCAAAATCTGGCCATGTAAACACAATACAGCATTTCTCCCAGTACCAAAAACATGCCACACACACCCAATACATAGGCCTACAGATGGCTTATTCAAGAACAGATATTCATATCAGAGATGAAAGCAAAAAATGGAGTGAATAGGATGCTCATTTCTCTTCATGGTCGTTTTCCAGAAGGCATTCCCAATAGCTCTGCATTCTCAGTGAAATGACATTTCTCATTTTTCCTGGAGTTGGGGACTAGAAAATTTTAAAGTGCTTCAGGTCCAAAGCAGTTCAGGTGGTTGGTTTATCTGGATATAAAATATCTCAGAAATCTTCCAGTCTCTCAGCAGTTCTTTACCCTGCCAAGTATGTTGGCAGAAAACAAGGTGGAGTATAAAAGATGTCTGTAAAGCAAATTTCCACTGGTAACCTGCCTGAATTTTAACCTTGAAGTAATTGAAGTTGACAGTCCTCCATAAGGTATTTTGATTGAAAATATATGCAGCTGTAGAATATCTAATTGGAATTTTTCAAGAGTGGCAGCTGGGAAGGAAAATAGGAAGTCTTCTCATTTCCATTCGGTTTGTTGCACTATGCCTTTGTCTGAGACTTCTGATGTACAAGCTTGAAGTGAAGAGAGAACCAGTTTGTCTTAAATTGCCATTGCCCTTTTCCAGGAGTGAGAAGATCTAGGACTCAGAGTCTGCTAGAAGCATAATAAGCAGATACAGTACACAGATACAAGTTCAAAAAATCATGTGTAAGAGTGAGCATTTCACAGGCAAGGATATTATCAAACTAAATCGAAATGTATTTTTTTTTTCCCCATGTCCCATAAGAATTTTAGAGAATTTGCTGGAAATGGGTAGTTAGGTACTGCCTAGCTCTTCTTCTATACCCGAGCTTTTATTGTGAGAAGCATGGTATAATCTACCATAGTGCAGCAGTGGCTGGTATAAGGAAATAGGAGAAAGTAAATTCTCTGGGGCAAGGCAGACTTTATTTTATATATAATGCCCATGGATTAATAAAGTCAAAATATCTGAGTGCTGAACAGGAAAGGAATTGTTCAGGTTGATTCAAGGCAGTGCATTTTATGAGAAAAGAAATTTAACTGAAACACTCTTAACAGTGAGGCTGAGTGACTTAGAGGAAATGTATTAGAGGGAAATAGGCAGTTCTTTGCATGAACCTTTCCTAACTAATCAGAATACTTGCAAGTGACCTGGAGGACTACACATGGAGAGCTTGTCTATGTAGGATTTTATTCAACAATAGCAAGTTAAAAAAAGACAAGAAAAGTGTAACCAACTCTCTTTCCATTCCCTCTCACCCAGATTTTTTGTGAGGCTGAGGGGTCAGAGCAGGGCCAATTTGGCAAACTAAACCTTACCAAACTCAAATTTATCTGAACTAACGAACGAACAGATTATAAAGGATGGTGGTGTTTCGTGTGAAAACTTATTTTCCTTCTGCCTTTTCCTTTCTTTTTTTTTTCATCAATTATCATAGAATTGTAGATTAGTTAGGGCTGAAAAAGACCTTAAGATCATCAAGCCCCAATCCCCTGCCATGACAGGGACACCTTGCACTAAACCACGTCACCCAAGGCTCTGGCCAGCCTGGCCTTGAACACCGCTGGGGATGGAGCATTCACAACTTCCCTGGGCAACCCATTCAAGAATCTCTGAAGATTCTCTAAGAGACTACAAAAACCACAACAAACCACCCCTCAAGATCTATTCTGCATAGCAGGTTCTGTATGTTAGCTCAAGTATAAAAGAAAACCTCTATCATACATGCAAAAGGGTTTGTCAAGCTTGCACAAATTCATTTTGCTTTAATGTATAAAAGTTCCCAGTTCTGAAATGTGACCTTTCCATATATAACTAAACTGGGCATGACCAGGGACATCCAAAAATCTCACGGTGTTTATAATTTCCTCACAAACACTGTCTTCACTTTTCTCATCAGATTTAAGGTGGCAGTTTCCAAGGCTGTCTTTCTCATCATTCTTTGATGACTGGGTGGCTAGTTTTTGTCCCAAAATAAACATATACCTGACTTGAAATAACAGATCTCTTTCCTTTATGTCAATAAGTGACAGCTGTGCTTGTAAATCAGGGCAAATGACATGTCAGCACTCAAATGCTGCTGTATTTGTATGGCTTTGTCACTTCTCAGTATTTTGCCATATAAACTCTTTATGAAAATTGCCCCATTTAAATATCCATTAATGGATACAGCTAGAATAATATTTGGACAACAGTCTCATGGTTGAGAAGATATCAAAAGGTAATCTTTCAATGAAAACTTAAAATCTACCTGGCCACCGGGACAAACCTACAGGAAGTTATGCATTCACAGGGAAGTACTATGATGGAATGCATGTGCCTGGGAGCAAGGGACATACTCTTTGATTTTACTGCCTTAGCATTTATCACGCGATATATCATCTTGAGTGGCAGTGAGTTCTCAGACTTACAGTAAAACACTGACATCCATTTCTCGTTTGTCACTGTTGTCTGTCATTCACACTGAAGACAAACAGGGTTTTTTTGTTTCTTTAAAACTTGAAACAATTCAAAAATGTTCAAAAGAATTTGTAGGGCAGAGCCTACTAAGGAATCACTTGGGAGATATCAGCCTCTAATCACATACAAGGTTTCGCAGAGCCTCTGAATTATGACTTCATAGTAATATAAAAGAACACTTTGTATTTGCAAAATGGAGTAATTATGACTGATATCCTCAGTGCCATATAGCCTATAAACACGGTAACGCATTTTGAATAGTCATATTCATTTAAGTTCAAGCCTGAGAGTTGCTTCTGGAGGCAGGGACATTGACTATCATAACAACAAACCCCCCCGTCAAGGGCCTTGGAGGCTTCCCTAGGCCAAGGGAAATGAGCAGGGAGAGTAAGGGTTGCTGGCATCAAGCAAGGTGTTGGTGTCTGAGATAGGATGGGAGGTGTCACTTCACGAAACAGGAACCCAGCATCTCAGACAGTCTTTTGGATGTTTAATGCATCACAAGAAGTGTGGCAGTAAGGTGTTTTCCTTAGCACTAGCAGCAGATTAAGGCCCCTGGTGCAAAGAATACTGTCAGGTTTCACTGTGCTGCTCTGAGTCATTATTCTCCCTACCTCGTCGGAACTTTTGACAAAGGTTTAGGAAACGATCACTTAAATTACTTCCGGCAGGATCTCTTGGACAAACCTGCTGAAGTCAGTCATTGTGGTAAGCACTTTTTCAGTCTTGGCAGAAGGAATACCTACAGTCCTTTTGCCTTAAAAAACTCTTTCTAGTAGTGACTAACAACTTGGTCCAATCTGGCAACTTACCCTGGGGAGTATTTGGACAACTGTAGTTGTATTAAATTCTTTCCTGCTAGTTTTGCATTCAAATGGTGCTACTTTTGTAGATAACGTTGGCAGGAAGGGAAGAACACCACTTAAGAATGGCCCTTCTGATTGCTGCTTTGGGATAGGGAACATGGGAAACCTGCATCTCTGCAGGTTCATCTGCCTGAAGTGTGAGTGGGGTCAGCAATGGCCTCCAGCTGCCTAATGCACACAACTGGTCCACTGAGAATGGAAATCGTCATGCCAGCTTTACAAAGGGATGTTTTCTCAAAGAACTGAACAGTGAAGCCTTGAGACCAGTCTTTCTTTATTCAGATTTTAGTCGCCTGAACAGACAGGTGCAATAATGTAGTAATAATGCAATAAATAGGAAAATAATGTAGGAATCCTGACTGGGACAGACATAAGCTTTTGTTTATGTATGCAAATACATATTTCTGAGAATGAAGAGGTATATGGGTGTTCAGATACCTGAAAGCATGCTGGAAATGCTTTCCTGGCTCTTGGACTCATATTCACTATTGGCTCTGTGCATTTACATTTGAAATATCAAGTTAAAAGATTTTAATTCTGGAATTTTAAAATTGAAATTAATTTATTGATTCAGAACAGCAGAGAGGAGAAGAAGTAAAAAGATGTGGTAGGGAAGATACACAGGAACCATGTTGTTTGCTCCACATCTTCATGTACCGCTGTGAAGTACCTCTCATCTGAATCTGAGTTTCATGCTCTGATGCTGAGCGGATGAAGTATTTGAGGTCTGTGTGTATCTACTATGCGTGACACAGCTGTTTCATGATTTTGTCACTGTATCATACTAGTAAGCCAATTTTTATGATGTGTTAACATTAATAACCATGCCTGCCAGAACTGACATACTGTAACTAAGCCTCCAACGAAACTCATAGAGCAAGCACCCATGCATATAATGACTTCCTACCAGTCATCCTGAAACAAAGAGTCTATCCAATAGCCATTCAAGGGGAAGCTGGCAGAGATGACAGGCTGAGATACCCTTTTCAAACTTGTAGAGACAAACTGCAGTTCTGAAACTTAGTTTCAGTTGAAGGTGACAGAATGATCCATAACGCTTTGCTGCTAATCGTTACTCTGCGCAAGAGTGTTCAAGCAGGCCAATTTAGTCCAGCCAGAATGTCCCAATGTCACTGCTGTACAGTCTCTGTAATTACACAGAGCTCCTGATGATCTATGCTTGATCCAGAGAAAATCCTGGGAGACATTTCTGTGTGAGATAATGTGCTATCTTCAGCATCGTATCATTCCTCAGAGTCTGGTTCTACCTTGAATGCTACATAAGTTTTAGGAAACTAGCAAGTCTTGATATATAAAATTATGGAGTGCCAGAAACTCCATCAAGGATGCCAGAGAATATTAGGGAAGTATTTCCACTGAATTAAATTCATGGGAAATAAAACTTGTTATTAGACTCATATCTAACAACCTCTGATAACCTCAAGAAAAGCCTATAAGTGTGATATGATTAAAGAGGTGATGAAAAAATCAAGCCGCACAATTGGTTGCTACTGATGTTTTAAAACTAGATGGAACCTAATTAGTCCTTCATTGAATGAAAGGTAATGAATTACATATTCTGCTTAATTGTTAGTATTAGAAACAGTTACAAGTCAGGAGGGATTATATAGAATATAAGGTACTTGCAAGATGTTTGACTGGGGACTAAGTTTTTGTTCTGTGCTTGTTTGGTCTTTACCTAAAATGGGGGATTCAACTGCTACAGGAATATAGATTCATACTAATAATGGATTCTTTATTTTCTTCAGTGTTATGAAGATCCGTGGTAGATCCTTTTAAACTGAAGCAGTGTTACCAGAGCTGAGTACATGGGTTCAGTTCCAGCAGCTTAGACTAACTCCCTGTTAATGCTGCTCAGCTGATAAAACTAGTTATTACTGTGCTCTGTTCTAGTGAATGCCACCAGATTAAATATTCATTAGAAGCTCAGCAGTATCCTTACAGCTTTGCTGACCTGAGAGACTGCAGGCTTCTATAAACCTGCACTGCCTGCAGACTGCACCACAAGGATTCAAGCCAGCGCGAATCTATAATGCAAGAGGTTGTGATACCCTGACATTCAGCCTAAGCTGCTAACTCCATGCAAGGTTTATAATCTTAAAATGGGTGCTGTACTACTACCATGGGTTTGCTTATCTTAGAGAAAAGCAGACTAAGAAGAGGTGGGCTTAAATGCAGTCTTCAATGATCTAAGGAGGTGTTATAGTGAAGATAGACTCTTCTTGGAAGTATAAACGGCAGGACAAGGGTCAATGAGCACACATAGCAGCAAGGAGCAAGGAAATCCCAGTTGGATGTAAGGAAAAAAGATTATTCACTGTGAAAGGGGTTCACCACTGAAAGAGGTCTAGCAGAAAGTCCTTGGCATCTCCACCCTTGGGGATGTTCAAAGCTAGACTGGAGGAGGTGTGAGCAACCTGCTCTAACTTTGAAGTTGGTCCTGTTTGAAATAGGAGGTTGAACTAGGGGACCTCATAGGTCTGTTCCAATCTCAACAGCTCAGTGGAAAGAGGCCACATCCTACAGTTCCTGATGTTATACACATTCCTTTTTCCTCTGTGTCCCTCTGACATACTGATATTTTTGTAAAAAATGTATTTTTCAGCATTGCAGGATTTAATTTAAAAATTGTTTTGCAAAAGAAATTTTCTTCTTATGGGTTGTTAAGTATAAGTGCAAAATACCACTCTAATCCTCAGGATACTGCATTTGGGAGGAAAAAGCGTTCTTGACCCTCCTGTCATGCTGCAGAATTTTGAGCTGGACAGCAATATAATAAAATAATATTTCTTTGCTGCATATAGTGCATAGAAGCAGGAGGCCTGAAGCTGATACAAGAATGGTTTTTCTCTTATGCCAAACAAGGAGAGAGGCTGTTTCATAGCAAACCTTCCTCTTCTCACAATGCTAATAGTTGTTCTGGCATTAGACTCCCTGTGCAAAAATAGAACTGTTTTTCCTGACTACAGTCCATATGAGGGGTTAGGCCACGCAGCTGGGAGGATTTTCTCTCTCCTTGATAATACTTGATGGTTTATTCCCCTTATTCTCTGTGGTACATAGAACTAGTTTGCAGAGCTGGATTACTATATGTATGTGTGTGTTTTTATGTATACATATATACACAAATATATGTACAAAAAAACACAAGCATATGTATTTGGATAATGACCATCTAATCAGATCAGGTTTTCTTTCACCATCCCCTTTATGACCCTTTTGGCCTACATCTTCTGAAAACTGACACCAGCAGAAGTTTTCAGTTCATATCTAGAATGCTAATTGTTGTATCCTATTGTGCCAGGCCAAAAGGCCAACCTGGAGGCCCTTCTGCTTACAAGAAGATTCTGTGATTGTTGACAAGGTCTGGCCTCCTGGAAAACCCGTTGACTAGCAGCCATGATATTTTTAGCCTTTTTTTTTGATAGACTCTTAAATTACTGTTGCATTACCTGACTTAAGACCTAACTAGACTCACAGATTTGAATTTCCTAGCCATTTTTTTCCCTAAGCTTCATTTACTAGATGCCAGTTAATGCTCATCTTACTCCGTAACCTCCTTTCACCCATATTGATTTTCCGAATTACCAGTTCCTGCTTCCATGTCTCCTTTTAGCCAGGATGGCTGCTTCTACATAGCAATCCCACTGCTGCTTTTTTGAGGGCAATTGGCAGTGTATCTAGGGACAAGTCTCGTGTTTCACTAACACTTCTTAACAGATGTGTATTCCCGGTCACTTGCGCCAGAATGGGGTTTCAGAGAATGGTTTTTCTGGAGTCCTAAGCATGTGTATTAAAATGGGGGCATGTTTAAGAAATGCAATCGTCACCAGAAGACCAGTGCAATGGCTGGTTGTAAGTTTTGTATTAACAGTCTTTTGACAGTCAGCATGGATTCAATAAGCAGTCATTTCAAAGTGCAGGACTTTCTCTGTTTAAAACTAATCATCTACTACTTTTTGAAACTGTACAAAAGCCACGTGAAATCTCTATGAATGCCTTCAGGTGATGTAATTTCTAAGTACACGGCTTTTTTTCTGTTCTAATACAGGAAAGTGCATCTAGTGAAGGTCCAGTAGCAGATCATTTTCTTAGTTAATGAAGTGAGGTGGACAGTAAAGATTCTTTCTAGTTTCCCATGTAATTAATTTATTTAGAAATTTTATCCATGGTCATTACAATTCCTGAGATCTGGAATTGTTAATGTCTCTGTAGAAAGGAATAGTATTTTCCATTTTAAAACTTCTTTTTGTGCTCCACTTATACATATGCACACTGAAATAGATGTAGATACATAACGCTCCATCCTGCTTTTCTGTTCTAGTGGAACAGCTTCTAACCATCAATGAATTTCAAGTAGCCACTTTTCAGATCTGTTTCTACTGTCTTGCTTGTCTTCCTCATGCATTAATTACATAGACCAGTAAATATTCTGCTCTTTCTGTGCCCTTTTTTACTTGCCATTGTTATATGCAAATGTGTCAGTATTTTAGTGCAGAACTTGTGGCTTACATCAACACAAATACGGAAAAGAACTGGAGACTATGGTGAAAGTTGATTGGAAGGCAAAGAAATGGAATTGCAAAATTCTGCCATTCATATTTAATCTTCCAGTAAATCTCTTCATCTTCATTCAATTTAATGAAGAGAGGTTTTTGGTTTTGCTTGGAGGCAGCACTGATGTGCTTTGCACAGTGCAAATTTGTACTGCTATCCCCAAAAGTTTGAGTCTGCTGGTATGACCACACTGTGCAATGCCATATGGAGATAATATCACAGGTCCTAAGAGAGGTATATTTAGGCTAATTAGTTCCTGACTTTACTGCTTGTGCTGCAAAATGCACTTCCAGCTTTAGCCATAGCTCATCTGGTGGCCTTTGTCTTATGCTACATCATGCATGTATTCTGTACACATAGTCAGTTGTAAAGCAAACTTCTTCAAGAAGTTGCATCTTATCCAAAGGATCACCAGTGAAAGTTGTTCAACTATGCTTGACTTTGGTCAATAGCAAAATATATAATGAGAACAAGGTTAAAACCACAAATCAGTACGTCTTTCAGTTTCATCCAAAGCCAAATTTGATTCTGCTGTTTAATTATCAACAAGATATAGAGGTCATTGATTCAGAAATCTGTTATATTAAAATGAACCAACACATTAAGATTTCAAATGGACAATATTTAAAGGTCGGTATGAATATTTATATTCATTTCAGTGGCCTATACACAAAGTCAGCCAAGAAACATTTATCTGCTAATTTTATGTGTCTTTCTCATCTGAAATAACCTTTTTCCTGCCAGCTTAACTGATCATTATCAGTAAAATGTCAGGCTTTGGCCACAATTAGGCAAACTGGAGCACAGCTACATTAATTTCTAGCTAAGTAATATCTTTGCTATGTATTTTCATTCAAAGTGCTTTCATTTTAAGGTAGTTACAATTTGCAATGCATATTTTATGAACTGCATTAAATGCTGTTGGCCTGTCTGGCAAGAAATCGTGTTTGTTTACATAACAAGAGGGTGGAGGCAAGTAGTTATGAAAGGGAAATGGAGAGGTAGCTGGAGACCCCAGCAAAAATAAATTTGGATATGAGTGAATGAGTTCCCATTCCTCCACAAACCATCAATCACAATCTGTACTGGTAAATTGAAATTCCCAGAGAAGTATCAAACACCTATACTGAATTTATTTAAAGTTTTGTGAAAAACTTCACTGTGACAGCAGTTCAGGCTGGGCTTTTGGAGTCGTCTTGAATCTGTTCCATGCAAACACCTTGACTCTACCATCTTGTTTCTGAGTGCCTTATGTCTCTACCCAGTGGTTGTGCTATGCTACTGCATGACATACTACATTAAGCAGGAGATGAATTTTAAAAGCTGCACCTTTCTGCGGGCTTTTCTGATTTTTACATGTACTTTTTAATATGACAGTTTTATAACTAAACGCCCTAGGTCTGTGTGGATGTAAAATAGATTAAGCCTCTCGCCAGAATAATGTCTTACTTCTCCCTACATAGGTGCAATTTTTCAGTAACTTGAATAGAATTGTACATTGACTGGAGATGCAACCAAAGTAGAGGTACTGCCCCATTTTGCACGTGTTCTCTCTAAAGTTGGGCTGGACATGCAGGTGGATGCAGAGAGAGAAGATGGGCAGAATTTTTTCTAAATTGAAGGTAGCAGATAGCTGCCTGGAATGGAAAACCATTTAATTAACTATAGAAAAAACAGAAATACTAGTGAAATTATTGAGGTAAACAGCATCTTGACTTCAGGGAGATGCTATGCTCCCTTGCTAAAGGATTAGTTCTGTAATGCAACTCAGGGGAATGGGCTTTTTACCTTAATACCATGTTTTTGACAGTGCTCAAGAGCAGATACTTTGAGAAAAACATGGCAGGGCAAATATGCACTTCTTTTCCACTTCTGTTTTGTGGGTTCTGCCTCTAAAGCAGTTCCTAAGCTAGAATTTGGATTTCTATCATAGAGTTTCACAGCTCTTGATGGACTCTTCTTCCATGAATTTGTCCAGTCTTTCTGGAACACTGTATCAGCAGGTAAAAATCATTTCCTTTCTTTTTAACCCATTACTCAATAAAATGAGCTTCTGTGCCAAACTCATGTTACAAAAAATTAGTTTGGTTGCAAAAAGGGGTTCTGTGTAGGGAGTATTTCATAACTGTCGCCTATGCAGAAAGAGATTTTGGTTTTCTTAAATGAGTCACTGGACTTACCTGGGAAGACAAAGGTTTCTTTTTTAAATAACAAAACCATACGATTCCACTGCTCTTTCATATCAGCAGTTCCATGGCAGAATTTTATGTAACTTAATGCATTCTCTTAACACATGCTGAGCTTTTCAGTGTTTCTTATTAGTCCACAGTGGTTTCTGGGATGAGTAGAACAATTATACCAGTCCCAGATCGCTTATACACGAGAAATAGTACAGTATTTGGCTGAATAGCTGTTAGTCTTAATTGAGTTTCTTTTGATGGAAGGTGATATCAGTTCTTTACACTTTTCATCCTTTTAGCAAAGTAGGAACCAACCCAGGGATTGTTTCTGTTCTTTTCATTTTGTCTCTCTCTAGCTCAAGCATGAGCATCTGCAGGGAAAATGCCAGAGAAATAAGATCAGGGGTTTTTTCCACTTTCATGTCACGATAGGAAAAAAAATGCATGAGGAGGAGATCCTTCTACATATCTTCTTATGCAAGAAATGCAGCTCTTCGCTGCTCTAAGCATTGAGTTGGATGCCTACTCTAACAGACTGAAATGACTACTATGGTTCTTTAGAAATTCCAGTACACCTTTCAGTACTTGATATCATTAAACTAATATTTGTTTATTTGACTGTCCCCTTGGTCTGCTGCAACCCATTCATGAATCAAGGACTAATGTGGAGACGTGGCTGGCTAACACCAGGCCAATGTTTGTACACACTGCTTTCCTTCTGACATTCAAGCTTAATAAGAATGTTTGCATTATAACTCATCTCGGTGAAATAATTATGTGTAATTGCATAATTACCCATTACAGCTGTTTGACTTACTGGCACTTACACTAATTAAACTAATGTGGTGCACAACCAGAAGTTAATTTAAAACAATGAAATCATAGAACAATCCCTCTAAAGGATGTCTGCACACAAGTACTGTGGTTGAACAAAAAGTGAAATGTTGAGCTTACATCTTTATCTTCAACCTATTACACAGTGTACTTTTAACAGGTGACAAAATAGAGAATGAAATAATAAACTGGGTTATAATAAAAAAAACAAACCCAAAATACAAGGCTTTTGAATGGAAATAAACTCTCTTGCTCAGGAACACTTGCCACACTGACTAGTATGAAGTAAAATTACTTGCAGACAATTAATCACACCTTGGTTAATTATAAATATTTCTCAGTGGTTGTCAAAGCTAAACTTGGATTTAGCCAAGTACCCCCTGGTATGTTTTATTTTCCTCCAGATTAAAATCTTGTATTTGAGTCTTGTGCTCAGTCAACTATTCTGATATGCAAATTACCTTAATGGACTGACTTTTGGCTTATACAGTGAGCAACCAAATCATGCAGACAGGAATAATATTCAGTATATAAACTTAAATAAAGGAAAATTCTCCAAAATTATCATTCTCTTGCTGCATGGTTATTGTAAATAAGTTAGTGCAGCCCAGAGAACAATAAGTATTCTCCTAAGAAAATACTGACACCCAAACCCACTGTATCACATCCAAACCTTGCAAGCAAGAGCAACAAAATTTATGTGAGTTTTTTTTGCAAAGCTCTCACAGGTTTTGCACAAAGAAATTCCAGAGCTGGCACAGCTGTTTCCTATAACTTCTCTTTTTAAATGTCCTTGATAAACAGCCCCTTTTCTGGGACGTGTCAGAGACTTCACTGGCTGCTATATTGCTCCTTTGTGCTCCAGAAACTGAAATGGAGGTTTGGTCACCTCTACCAGAAAGCCATAAAGGTAAAAAAATGTCAAGTACATTGAAATTGAATTTACCAACATCTTAAGCCAAGAAAAGAATGTTTCAGCATAAATCACAATATTTGATTGCATAAATGCTGTCGGCAGAACATCTGCAAATCTAATGTGGTCTTCTCCATAAGTGTTCAGGACTGGATTTGTACAATTTGAGCTTACTAGAAATTTTGTGAGCTGTAGGGATTGCACCACGAAAGCAAATGCAAAACTATTACTGAGTCCTGCTACTTACATTGGTTTTAATAGCAATCAAACAGCCCATTCCATGATACAACACTGAAATATTTAACACAGGTGACTCATGATTTTGACTACACAGTGCTTTTTCCAGACCGCTGGGCAAAGGCCAGTACATTTGAAGTTGTAGTTGCTCCTTTACATGCAGTTAAGTTTAACAATACTCATTGGAATTAATTAGCATTAATGCATCAATTTATTTACATTAAAGCCCTTATTAGCAATTCATTCCCATATAAACTAGGAATTCCTTCTTGTCATTAAAGTTCCTGTTACTGGTATCCTTCTATATTTTGTGTTAAATGATGTGGAACATCATATAGTTTTAATGGGACTGTAATTAGCCATTCTCACATGGCTCATATTTAGTCATACATACCGAGAATAAATCTTTTCTACGGATGTGTAACTCTATAGTTTGACCAACACAGAAATATATTTTGCTTTGAGAAACTGCTAACCACTGGCTTTTTAAAATCACCTCATACTTCTTTTTTTGAGTCACAGATTTACTTCTCACAGCACTTCATTATGCATATGATGTTTAAGCATAAGAATCATTCTACTAAAGTTATTACCTAAACTAGCATGTGCTCAAGTGCTTGTCTGAATGTCATTTTAATTAGGAGAGCAGCACGTACAGGAGCTATGTGGCAGATGTAGTTTTCTTTGCTGCTGGCATCCCATTTCTTCTTCATCGCCACACCAAGCATAGGGCTTTGCTTTGGCCTACAGATGTTAAAAATCTGACATGGTCTGGGTGTAAAAAATGCCAACAGTCATGTACTGAGGTTGCTGTCCTGGTTGGCATGATATCTATCAGATGCAGAGAGGATGTGAATGAGCCTGCTTTTCCTTTTTCAGATCTGAAACTCCTGAAATTTCCAAATTTATTGTGTGCTTTGTCTTTAGGTGTTCCAGAGTAAATTCTTCTTTACACCTATCACCTTTAGGTTTTACACAGATCTAAATATGCAGGATAACATTCTGGTCTCCTTACAAATAGCAGGGGACAGGCCAATGATTTCAAAAGGTCCATGATCTTACCTGTACTACTACTACCTGTACTACTTACCTGTTCAAACTAAAAGACTTCTATACTTCAATATTTAATGTATTGAAAATACATGTCAGTAGTAGCACATTGAAGTTAAAACCAGTCCATCATTTTTGTTCTCTCTGTATATGAAATTCACTCATAGAATATCAAAAGCATGAGCTTTCACTTTTTTATACAGAATTTTATAACAGTGGGAATCATAAAAATAGCTTTTCTCATATTTGCAGATCTGCTGTGAGCATGTGCTTTTCATGAGGATCTCTAGTAGATAAGGATTTTTTGTGGATACACTCTTCTGTGCAAAAACCCCACTCCTGAAGTTTTAATATATTACCAAGCATACTCTTCCTCCCAAAAATGTCTTCAAGCTTCAGGTGTCATGTGTGCCTATTGGCAAGCATTTCTTTTGTTATGCCCACCAACTGTAACAGGCTTATTCGTGGATTAGCTGTGTCTCAGCTGTAAAATTAATTCAGGAGCACAGCCTGCAGTTCCAAATGAAATTGCAACACAAGGAAATGTTGTTTCCAGGAGTTTGTCTTTTAAAGATTTGTATAATTGGTTAATGCTGTTTTGTGTTTTTGCTTTTTGGAGACAATTAATCAATACTTTGTCATGTGTAACTTTTATTTTCTATTTTCAGTACATTGCAGTATACAAACAGCAAAGTCAGATGATCGTGTCCTCTAGTGCTCACGGAACCAGAAAGCCCTAATTAACTGATCTTATTGTGGTTGCAGTTTTAGCAATTAATTTTGAGCTACAGACCCATGAACCAAAGCCTTCAGTTTTCAGCTTTCTGGATTCTTAAAAGTTTAAATCCATTTTTGCAGAATAAATGTATATTTATTTTCACTGTTTTCCCACTCTAAGTTAAATAGAAGACAAATGGTGCAATGCCTAAAGCCCTGCCTTTGCAGTCAGCAGGTTTGGCTCTTTGGTCAGCCTTTATGCCTGACTGTAAGGAGACCCTACAAGATGTGGGGAGACAGTTCAGACTTCTTTTATGAATGGCTTCTTAATGCACCTGTTATAACTTTTTGGACACACTGAGCCTGCCCCAGTTTGTCAGATACTGCTTTCAGCTGGAAAACAGTAGTTCTCTGACAAAGGCAGTGAGGGGCCTCTCAGCTGTAACTGAGTGTGCGTATCCCAAGCCAATTTCAGCGCAAAATCCAAGAGATGAGTTTAAAGCACTTTCAGTTTACAGAGTTAAACAGCTTTGTGCTCTGCGGACACCACCAGGCTGAAGCAGTGTGTTGTAGCTGCAGTGCTGATGGCCTGTCCTGTCTGGAAGGAGATGCTGTGAGTTAGCCTGCATGCACATGGTTTGCCTTCAGCTGGGTGAGATCAGGCTGCTCAGCTGCATAACACAGCATGGTGACTGTCAGCAAATGCTTTCCTCAGCTGAAGCAGTGGAAAGCTATGTGTTCAAAAAAAACAGGGCTGATTTTTGTCTCTGTTGGCAGAGCTAACTTAGTGCAGAATAATAGCAGCTGAAGTCTTTAGATGGCTAAAGGATTACTGCTGGGTAAAAGGCTTCCTTTTCCTTCTGCCAGTGGTCAAACCAGTTTCTCATGCAAGTTTCTAGCACAATAGAAGACAAATGTATTGCAAATTAAAGTAGCTGCACTATGAAGGCTCTTTCTTTGTTCTGATAAGAATAATTTTTACATACACAGGAACCAAATACATGATACTTGGGGTTAGACATACTTCCCCAGCTATCAAGTAAGTTTTCATTCACGCAGCTAACAATTTTTTCCTGCAATTCTTCCTTCATTTGTCATAAAGCCTGTACTAGGACAAGGATTCTGCAGCAGCAGCACAGTCTCAGAGTGAACCTCACCATCCAACCGCTTCCTTGTTGTGATGTGGCAAAGTCCTTCCTAGCATATTGGATCTTTGTCTTAAGCCAAAGGATTGCCATTTCTGAAAGCGCTGTTCTCTCTTTTAACTGATCCAGCCTGACAACTTTTATTGCTGCATAACCTTGAACAGTAATTGTAGTTCCATTAGAAATAACCTACATTACTTTTTCCTGCTATTCTATGAAAAGAAAAAATAATTGCACAGCTTCTCTATGCCTTCCTTCACCAAGAGCTGCTACATATAATCACTTGAAAGTGAGCAGGTGAACTTCTAGATTGCCTTCCAGAACCAGTTCAGACAAAATACAGAATTATAAAAGAAGGAAAGGCAGGAAAGAATGTGCATGGACTGTCTAATGTATGTGTAGAAGGGTATATCCATCTGATGGAACTGAGGATGTGGAGGATAATTACACAGAGAGACAGGGCCACTCAAAGCTCTTTGTGTGAGGTGTAAGTTGAAGAGAACACAAGGGAGTAGAGGAAGGGGGAGAGGAAAGGGACTTAAGATAGGATGCAAACCAGTAGAATAAGATGCAGTGTTTATTTTCTTACAAAAGAAAAACAAATTGCATGTCTGTCCAGGTGGTAATTTAACAGAAGCTAGCAACTTAATGAAAAAAATCTCAATGGTGAAGCCAAAGTATGAGCTGAACTTCCTCCCTGTCTTTGCTATTTTTTGCCATCTTGCAATTTCCTCTTAGATAGCACTCTTTTTTCAATCTCTTCATGTTCAACCAGGGCACATTTACCACTCTGAGTCAACAAAATGAAGACATACCCTTAGTCTAGTTCAGGTTCCTGTTACTCAAGTGAGCCCCAATCCCTTGGGCTGCATCAATTGGATAATGATCATCAGCAACAGGGCTCAAGGTAATTTAACAACAGAACAGGGTACTCCAAGGTAAGCTATTAGAACTAGCCATCTTTTCATGTGCTCATTAATTACAAATAATAGTAATTTTAGCAATTATACATGTAGCCCAAGAGACTTGACTGTGTCTCACTTGCACAGGAGGAAGATCACAAGTCCTAAAGCTTTCACATGCATGCATTCACATACACTTTACATAAAATAAACCAGTGAAAACTGGTTTATATGCTGAAGTCTCCTTCAAGTGCTTGTCCAAGTCTTTAAAACACCTTGTATAAAACCCCCTTCACTTTGACTAGCATTGACAACATGGGAATTTTTTGCCTATGATAAAGTCCTGAATTTCTGTTCTCAGTAGACATGGCTGTGTCTGCCAGAGAGAAATATCACTTCTGTCTACAGCACTCAGATGGGGTGGTGTTGGCCTAAACTCTAGACTTATATCACTTTGCCAGTGAAATAATGCCATTGCACACCATGCTTATAGCAAGGCTTAGCTGCTTGTAGATTTTGGAGAGGTAGAAGAGCAAATACTCCATCTCCCCAACATAACTGTGTTGGTACAGCTACACCAGCAGCACCTCTGTAACAGGGATGTAAAAATGGTCCAGACCAGAGAAAGCTGAACACGTTGAAAAATCCCATGTGTACGTCAGAATTTCATTTAAGCCCTCAGCCTTAACTATGTGTAGGTGGAAAGAAAAAAATAATTGTGCAGACTTTTACAATTGTAAGATAAAGCCCTGAATTACACTAATAGAGAGTTTCTCTTCCACAAAAGAATGAAGCTTTTGTCTGCCAGTTGGTCATGATTATTGCTTGAAATAATGGTTGTCCTCTTAAATTGCTCTGCACTGATGGATTTTGTAAATTCAACATATGGTATTTCTGAGACACTATCAATAAATTGCTGAGATTGCAGTGTTGGGGTATAATCATTTTGCTGCCAACATTAAATTGACAAAGGGAGACAACAATGTAAAACTATACAATTCTACTGTGTTTCATTGGAAAACTATGTACTTAATCTCTTCAATTCCTGTTTAGCTTCTGATAAGTGCTGCTAGGAATATAATTCAATTCCAGGAAATTTTCAATAAGATTATGCAAGTTGTATTGAAGAGAAGCTATGATTTAAGAAAGAATAATTTAAGACAGTTAACTTTGCTGGTTTCAAACTGCATTAGCACAAGTCATTCAGGTTAGTGCAATGGATCTGTATTGTCTCATTGAAAGGCTGGGAGACAAAAACATTTCACTGTATCTGAAAGATTTCTTTTTCTTCATTACAGTTCTTGCATTCACACTTTCTGTTCTTTTGTCCTCATTGAAACAGCATGAGAAACATTTTTATGTAATGGAATCTTATCTCTGTAACTCTTCCAGTTACAACCCTGAAATATTTCAGTGATTCAACTAAGACAATTTCATGGAGAACTGGGCATGGGCTGTTCCTGGCCAGCCTGTGTTCTGGCATACACAACAAAAATCATAATGCAAGCTTTACAATCAACCCCTGCTCCCCTTCTGAGCCACACAAAAGACTGTTCCAGGTGGTATGAAGACACCTGCTTCCAGAAAGGCTGTGTCCCAAATTCAGAAGGCAAAATTTGGAATACACCCTTCAAATATGCAACAGGATTATACATTACTGTCACACGAGTTTATCTCACATCCACCAGAGGAAATCCATGGAAGTGAAGATGAAAAGAAACCTCATACTCCTTTTTAAATGCTAGAAGCAACTTCTAACACTGCGCGTATAGTCTAGGAGAACACTGTGCCTGACAATATCTGGAAATAGAAATTCTAGAAATTAAGAATTAGCTGCATGAATGAATAAAGTCTTGGTGCCTCTAGTTATAGGCAAATCTACCAGTGGGCTACTATCAGCAATAAATTTCTGCTAATTTCTATTGTAAAAATAATTATTAAAGCACAAATTTAATTTCTACATAAAATATAAATAGGCTAGAAGTTACTCTTCCCTTCTTGCAACAGTATTGTCCCTTCCCTTCCTTTATCATACGTCATTATTATATTTTACTTTATGTCAGTTATTAAGCTGTTTTTACCACAACCACTGGGTTTTACCTTTTTCCAACTTTCCTTCTTATCCCAACATGGTGGTAGAAGAAGTGAACAAGAAGTAACTGTGTGGTACTTGGTGGCTGGCTGGGGTTAAACCACACCACCTGTAAACAATATAATTCTCATAGGAAAGGAGTGGTTGCACAAATTTAGAACTGAATAGAAATGCAAAGCTTTCAGGCTGCTGCCATGTCCTCCATTAAAACAGTTAAAAGTAATTTTCAGCTTAGAAATTGTTCTACAGCAAACTAACTTCATGGACTTTCTAGGTAGCTGTCAATTATCAGGTGTCACACTGTGGATTTACAATGTTTATAAAAATGCATTTTTGTGTATATATATATCTACCAAAAAAAGGCAGCAAGAAGCAAACCCAGTGAGTTACAACTCCAGAATTCCCTGTTATTATGTGCCTGCAGTGCCCAGTCTTTCTCCACTGCAGAATGGTGACACCACATAATGACATTCAATTTCTCTGACCTGCATAATGTGAAGGGAGATCGAATTATTAATTCTACCAAAAAAGAAATAAAAATAAATCCATAAGAGGGTTGTTTCCTGTGACTATTTATTCAAATAGCACAATGGTCAGCGAAGTTGCATAGTGGTGCTTTCCTGGGATAGTTGGTATAGTGAAATGAGAATGAATAACATATTTTCAGTATGAATTTTCAGACAATGTTCAAACACGTTAGAATTTATTAAATCTTTGAAATTTTGTGAACTCACAATGGCTGATTCTTTAATGAAACTCAGCAGACACTGAATGTAATGTATGAATTGCTTTGCTATTAATCACTCAGCTCCAATGGTTTTATTGATTTTTTTTTCCAGAACATTGGAACACTGAATTAGCTGCAAGCTGCAATGAATAGAGATTGCAGAAGAGTAAGCATTTAGCTTTAAATGGAAATTCTAGAGGCAGGTAGGTAGCATTTATGGTAGAAAACTGCTTAATTTGAAAGGAATTATTTGGTGTGTTAGAATGACATCTAGTGACTAGTTCAGGTTCTGATGCTGTGTTATAAAAATAGAAACAAAAAACTACTTTAATCTTCTGATTCTTTCTTTGCTGCCCCCTAATGAAAGACATATATTTATGAAGACATATATTTATAAGAACTGCAAATCATAGCCAGATACAATAAAACTTGAAAGAAAATCAAGTTAATTTAGGGTTAAAGGCAAACAGTGCATTAGTGTAAGGGAGAAAGCAATAACATACTTCAAGTTTCTGAGACTCTGGCAATTAAAAATTAGGATTGTATCCTACTCTTCAATATGAATTTATTGTTCCAGAAATAGCCTATCATTTCTCTTTTATATGGAATCTACCCAGGGAATAAAATGTTAAAAGTCACTTAAAATAGGTTCCTGATCAGGAATGGAAATTAATCCACATAATGAAAACACAGTTTGACAGAGGCCCAAAGCCCCCCTTTCAGTAATAATCACCAGACTTCTTCTGTTCAACACAATCACACCACTGACTCACAGAGCAGGGTGCAACAAGGAAAGAGTTCATAAGGTATCCCATGCCAGCAGAAAGTCTGTATTTGGATAATTCTAAGAAGATGCAAACTATTTTCTTCCATACTGGAGACAGAGCTACAAGCTCCTGAGAATGGAAGTGTGAGAGACAAATGAGATGTTAGAGAGATAGAATTTCTATTGCTAAAAGTAAAGACAAAAAGTAATCTTTAATCTGATTGGTGATTCTAATAATTTTCATCAAGTATATAATTTCATATATGCCTGAAAAAGATTGAACTGAGATTTTCTCACTGAAAACTGCAAATGCATTCATTACATTACAGATTTTTTTCCAGTCACGTTTCTTCCTCTGAACACACACCAGACCAGTGCTCCTAAGAAAGGAGAACATGTCCTTTATAGGATAGGACACCTACACAGAGCCACCGATTATTCTCCGCATGCTCAGCTTCATTTCAAAAGAAAAGCTGACTCTCTAATTGAAGTGCTTAAAAGCAAGCTATGAGAATGCAATGGACATGTAATCAGTTACGTTTGTATCTGCCTGAATCTGTAGAGAACTGAAACGATAGTGGTGAAGTACAAATGTCAGTCATGAAACACGAAAGATCATTGTAAATTATTTCAGTGCTCATTAAAGTATAGGGAAAAGAATAAAAGCAAAGGCTGAAGCTCTGGCTGGGGGGTCTGCACCATCTACCCCAGCAGTGGTCAATGCCTCCACCCAGATGGAGCTGCTGGGGCAGGGACAGGCAGCAGAGAGCAGACCTGCCTGCAAAGGTGTGCCCAGGCAGAGGACCTCCTGTAGAGAGTGGCTGAGCTGTAAGGGGTGGTGAGAAGGCTGTGTAACATCAGGAAGGCAGAGAAGGTATTAGCTGGTTCCAAGCACAGTCTGCAGGGGACCCATGGCCAAACAGCCAAAACCTCCCCCACAGGCACACACAGAAGGGAGGGGAGCCAATAATGCAGAAGAATGGATACTAAGGGCAGATCTAACCGTTAATATTTCTAGACCTCAAATTCCCATCTGCAAAGAGAGCTGTAAAATGCAAGGTCATTGAGGATAAATCTATCCAATATCATAATACACTTACATACAGCAAGGCTGGGGAGCCAATATATGCTTCAGATAAGAAGGCATTCTGCACAGTCAGTGCACAGAAAACTTTTTTTCACCCTTATTCATTTCCTAAGTGACAGCAATGAACATTGCAATGTAGGAGAGACAAAGAATTTACAAATGAATAGGCAGGAACAGAGAAAATGAGATGTGAACTGGAAGCCTGGAAGGAGCATATTGGGATTGGCTGTATTTTAGTGTTTGGTTTGATTCACTCTGTGTGGGCATTGCTTACAAGAGAACCAGTCACAGAAAAGGTCAGAAAATGTCAGTATCAGATAGTATGGGTCTGATCAGGCAGGCTTTCAGAGAAAAAACAGTGTTCTGTGTTACGGGTGTGGGCAAAAAACCCCTTAAATTTTCAGTTAAAACATCCTGGGATAAATCTGTGCTCTGCAGATCTAAAGCTGAACTTCCCTGGAGCAGATGCAAAACCTGTTTCTCACAGGGTATTAAAACCTGCTGATACTGACAGGCAATTAAGAGTTTTCTTAGAGATCTTTTTAATGCTAACTACAGTGCGATTACCAAACATTTTGTTCTTCAAAGGCCCGATTTGTCTACACAAATTCTAAAATGTGTGTTCAGCTGGGTATTTGCGTACACTGGCCAGCTTCTGTACAGGTTTCATTTGGATAATAAAATGCAAAGAAATGATGTAGAGTAAGACTACGAAAACATAGAGGCAAAAGGACACCATGCTGAAACTGAGGACGCCATTTTGCTCATGGTACCTGCCTAATTGCTGGGTATCTTGGCCTGTATCAAAAGAAGTGTGACCAGCAGGTTGTGGGAGATGATTCTCCCTCTCTACTTTGCTCCCATGAGACCCACTTGCAGTACTGCATCCAGCTCTGGGGCCTCCAGCACAACAGGGATGTGGACCTGCTTGAACAAGCCCAGAGGAGGCCACGAAGATGATCAGAGGGCTGAGAACCTCTCCTATGAGATTTAGCTTGGAGAAGAGAAGGCTCCAGGGAGACTTTATAAAAGCCTTCCAGTGACTAAAGAAAGGTGCTACAAGAAATCTGGAGAAGGACTTTTTACAAGGGACAGGACAAGGGGGAATGGCTTTAAACTGACAGAGGCAGATTTAGATTAGACATTAGGAAAAAATTCTTTATTATGAGGGTACACTGGAATAAGTTGCTGAGAAGTTGAATCCCTGACAGTGTTCCAAGGCCAGTTTGAATGGGGCTTTGAGCAGCCTGACCTAGCAGAAGGTGTCTCTCCCTATGGCAGGGAGGTTGGAACTAGATGAACTTTGAGGTCCCTTCCAACTCAAACCATTCTATGATTCTATTATTCAGCTCACTGCAGTGTTGACGTTGATAACCAATCTGACATTGTATCCCACTCCATTTTACAATAAGAAATGTTTTAAATAAAAAGTTTAACATGGAAATACGTGCAGTCAGTATAATGCCTTCTGAGGAATTAACCTCTGGCTGATCACCATCTATGGTAACCGCAGTGATAAAAAATGTCCTATGTAATTACTGTCTCTGGAACAAATCTGTGAGGTTTTCTGGTTCCTTTCCTAACTCTTTTCTGAAGTATAAGCTCTCATAAGAAACTTATACTTACAGAATGAAGAAGCCCTCATAAACACATGACTTTTACTTCCAAGCCACCTCATACTTCCACATTTCATAAAAAATTCAGCTCCCAAAATGTAAGCCTCATCATGTTGCCTTGTGTTGGCAAAAAGTTTCTTTACCCAATCTGAATCATGTGATGAGGTCATCAAAATGAGATGAGGGAACACCTGTGACACAGGTCACACTATGGTATGTGCTAAGACTCCTTGGAGTGCAAAGCCTTCCTACAACATGTTGGCTGCATGTATCCTGCCTGACTACAGAGCAACGACTTCTTTCCTTTTAGAGGCAAGGCTGTTGAGGGAGATCACATCTTGCTATGCGAGAGCAGTAGACAGGCTGCAAGCCTGCACTGTGCTGCAGCACAGAGGGCAATGTGGAGGAATGGGGTGGAAGAAGCTAAGACTATAGACAGACCAATGAATCTCTCTTTTAGCTTGTGAAGCCTGACAATCTTTGGTAGCCAGAGAGAACTGACTCTATTTCAGTCATGACCCCTTCTTTAGGAAAGAATGATGCAGTTAATACACAGTTTAAAAACAAATTCTGATGCTAGTTACTAGAACATATGGAAATGTGGCATATATTAGAGGAGTGTCACAGGCTATATTTCTTAATTATTAAAAATGTACCAGTTTCATTTTTGTTTATTTGCTTGTTTGCTTTCTTCAGACAGACACAAATCACCGAGTTACTGAGAACTGGAGAGAATAGAATATATCCAGAAGGTCCATATTAATAAATACTGAGCTGACATAGTCCTGGCATAGTGAGTGGGTCTCTGCTTTCTGCAGTGCCCCACTGATATCAGCCAGGACCTATGTGGTGTATAAAGCTAAAATTAGGGGGTTTGACTGCCATAAAGAGCAAATGAGTGAGTGGGTTTGTCTGAGTTACCTCCAGAGAGTTCATCATGTGTATTTGTTTCCTTTATCCAGAATCTGGGGTAAATCTAATATCAGAAAACTTTCTGGCAGTTCAGGTCAAGCATTGTTTTACTGTGTATTTTGATCTTCTTGCATTGCCAGATTTTATTTTAATAAGCTGAAAGGAAATTAATGGCCTGAACAATTTTTATTCACTGGCCATGGAAAATGCTTGTTATAAGAACATTACACTAAAGTAAAAGGTTGCCAATATCCTGGGCTTATCATATATATTAAAGACATTTACATATTTTTCATCTTTTTAAAAGGAGAGCAAGATCAGTTCCAAGCCATTGCAGTACTGCAAAGCTATTCTGCTTGACAGGCAGGCAAGCTGCCTACCTGCAGTTGTCTTAAATCATGACTTTCCATTTTCTGAACTCAAGTGGGAGCCATTTGAAAACTTTCACAGGAGTTAGCAATAGCAAATCCTGTAATAAGCATTACAAGCTAAGCTGTACAGAATGTTCAGCATCTCAAACAGTTTGATGCAATTAATACGTGACTTCCTAGTTCCCATGTCAAGTAGGAATACCATAATCAAATCGTTTTAGAAAACATGTCTTCATTAACTTCAGCCAGCATATGCAGATTTGTCAGTTTACTATAGGTATACTCTAATCAGACCCTACATTGAGTTGCTCTCTGAGCTTCCTCTTGTTTTTCAGCTCTTGAGCCATGTTCAGGCATTGTTTGGACAGGTTTTTTGTGATTATAATTCAGTGTTTCTCAATGCATTTATACCTGGGTGCACAACAAATGTGTAAGAGGCAGTTTAATTTTGGTCCTCTTTTTATTCCTTTGATTTGCTGGAAATAATTGAAATACAGATGGAGAACATCACTCCCCATGAATAGTGTTCATCTCTCCGTACCTGATTTTTAAGTCATATTGGTTTTACTGAAAAATGGTCGGGTCCAAAGTGACTGGGAATTGAACATATTTTATTCCAATACAATGACTAAGAGCAATCCTTGTGCAAGATGGCAGCACTTATATGTAATCAAGATCTGTGAGCCAGCTACTTGAAGACAATCACGAGAGCTGGCAGCTTCCCTTAAATCTGATAATGGAATTAGCCCTCATATTGTCTTTGACTAGTGATGGGAACCAAATGAGAAAACTTCAGCTGAGAATTATTAATTCCTTTGTGTATGATGGATGTAATAGAGAGATCCCTCTGCTTTGGTAAGTGGGATGAACTGTTCTGAATGTGACGTTCCTGCTTTCCATGGTAAAGAGTAATGTACAATTACTAAAACAAGCAGCACCTTTCACAGCTATCTGTTTTTAATAGTTCTGCAATACCTCTTTAACCTGAGTAACACTATTACTGGTATCTCATTTCTACCTCACTACGTTAGACAGAATTAGAAGATGTTTCCCTGCAGACCATAAGCAAGAGGGAATGAAAGGAAGACACATCCTTCTTTTATTTGGAATTGGGAGTAATTCACAGAAATTAATGGAGCTCCCCAGCACAAGATGAATGTGAAAACAGCCTGGCCCAGAGGTTATAAATTAAGTATAAGTGAAATTCAGGGAGCAAGATTTGTGCAGTAAGAAGCTACATAAAAATAAAATGTATTCTATTCAATTGGCTGAGAACAAAAATTAATCAAAATACTAATCAATACTGCAGACTAAGAAATAACTTCTGCTTCAATGTCTCTTTCTGTCTCTCCTTCTTCTGCTAGTTTCACACTGGTTGAAGTTATTGACAAAGCTAACTGATCTGATCTTCTCATGCAAGTTATTAAGAGAACCATTCAGACAGAAATGATATTATCCCTGAACCTGGAAAGAAAGAAAGTACTAAATACTTATTTAAAATAAACTCTGAATTATGAATCTAACTCATTAAAAAGAAACCACAACATTCTAATTAAATGTGTGGGTCTTTTTATTTTGGCAGATTCCTAAGGCAATTTCAGGCGATGCTGTAACTGTATTCTTGTGTATTCCAGATACTGTATTCCACTAATAACCAGCACTTATCTCAGCCTGATAGGAACAGGGAAGCATAAAAGACTGTGAATCAGTGCTTCTAAAAATAGCCCCAACCACCCCCTTCCTCCTCAACAAAGAATCATAAAATGTTGAGAAGGACGAGGCTGATGCGAACAAAGGGAAAGTAGCTGAAAGGTAAAAAGGCGCATTAGCAAAACCACCCCACTTTTTCTAGAAAGCAGTCCTTTCTTGCCTGCCTCTCGTGCCTGCATTAAAAGAATTGTCCTGTGCTGATCTGATTGCTGAAGCAGTGTTGAGATGGTCATATAAGCCTAGAAAGAAAACCAGGAAACTTCTTTAGCTGGCATTACTTTTTCTTGAAAATTTTATCTGCGGTGAACTGCTGCTGCTCTCTAAAACAGAAAAAAAAAAAAAAAAAGTCAAACGAACCAAGCAACCAAAAAAAAATTCAAACAAACAAAAAAACCCAACAACAAACAAATCAAAACCAAACAAGGAATGACTCACGTTCCAGTCAGGTATTTGTAGATGAAGTGTATCTTTTGTCTTGTACACTACTATTGTGTATTCTGATGGGTTATACTGTTCATGAGTGAATGCTCATGGGAGTCATAAGCTCAGGAGACACTGAAGTTCTAAGCTTTCTATTAATAGTTGGGCAAATGTAATTACCTTTCAAGGCTTGCACTGTGTAGTTGTCTTAAAATACATGACATACCGTTTACCAGACAAAAAAACTTCAATTATTTCCTGTTTTATTTCAAGGTTATAGTCAATTAGTTTTTGACATGAATTGATTTTCATCTTTATGATACATGAACATATGCTTGTTCATACATGAAGGAGTTTACTGGATCATTTTGGAGAGCCATTGGCTCTGCACAAACTCCCCACCTTTAGAACAAGCAACACCCAAAAGTATGTAACCTGGGGAACCCAGGTAGTCTAAATCAGAAATTTTCAGTGCCCAGTAGGCAAGTTATGGACAACGCACAAACGACATCTCAGATTAACATTCTAGACAAGAAAGATATTGGTATATTTGACACTATGCCTTAAAATCACAGAAGGATTTTCTTAATGACTAGAATTGTTTTGTGCCACTGAACATTAATTGCATCTTCCACCTTCATATAACAGCCAGTGTTTGTGCTGTTCATTAACTTGGTCATCAAAGTTTATGTGCCAATCTGCAGTCTTCTCTATTGTATCCATTTGGTTATATGTTCCAGAAGTGCTGGGGCTTAGGTCAAGCATTGTGCCCTAACTACCTTTCATTAACTTCATTTAACAACAAAAGGCCACATAACATGCTTCATCTCCTTGAACCAATGCTTTCTTTCATCTCTACTCCCAAACATATTTTTATGCAATGATATCTAAATGACGAATAAACTAAGTGTTCCAAAAGCCTCATAAAGATCTATGGAGTTAGGATTAGCAATGTGATTCTAATAAATGTTAATAAGAGAGAATATTTTGGTCAGTTTACAAGTCAACCCACATCATCTTTTTGTGATTCAATCCAAATCGCCTCCCCTCATACTGTCTTAATATATTACAATATTTCAAAGGACTTTAATCTTCAAAAACATGTATCTGAGATTTTTAAGAAAAAATCAGCAATATGTCTTTTGTTGTTGTCTTTTAAATCCTGCAATTTTTCCTGATAGTGTATTCATTACCTGTTAATACTTTTCATTCAGGGCATTTTGTTTTCATGGAAATAAGTAGTGCAATAAATAGAAGGATATTTGACATACAACTAAAGTAGATGCTCCAAATTTTCAGGTCAGTAGTCCGTTATTGGTGTTTATGTTTAAGCTGGCTTGCTCCTGAGAACACTAACTTTCTGGTTCATTTTAAAAAGCTGGCATTTCTGTTCTTGTAAATGTACTTAAAATGAGTTACCTAGGTTACAAGGAATAATTAATATGTGCAATCTAGATGACATTTTGTGTTGGGTCATTAATAACTGCTGTTTGCTGCAAATAACTCCCTATAAAGTGCTTTTAAAGGGTCTTTCATGCTTTAGTCACCTCGTAGTCTATTAAAGAATGTCTTGAGGTTATGAAGTGTGACCTGTGACCATGAATTCAATGTTCTTTCAGAGGATCTCTGCAACATGAAATTGAAATGCAACAAAGTATACAGGGCAAATAAAAGACACTTTTAGAAATGGTACTGCAGTATACTAAAGGTAGGCGAGAAAGGCCAATAGAAAGCAGTCAATGGAGATGATGGGAGCAGAAGATGCTGTGAAAGAAAGTCCTCGTTCTATTGATAGGACTGGCCCTAGAATGAACTTCAGCCAGCGTAACAGCTATTCTTAACTATTGCACATAGAATTTATTTTGGCCAATTTCAATTTTTTTTCATCCTTGCCTCAGTCTTTCCAATGAGTCTGATGGTCCCTAGCCATCTATTAGAAAAGTCTAAAAAAATCCTAAACTCTGAAGATAGGATTAAATTGCTAATGTTTAAGTAAGTTTTTTAGGCTTCACAGTGAGTAGAAAGACACGAAGAGGAAAAACAAACAAACCCCCAAATATTTCCTGAAAGCTATTTATCTCATTCTAAGTTAGATATTTAAATCATTTCAGGATTCTAAAGCCAGAAATGTGAAACTTCACTGCCTGTTCATGAAAGAAGCAAATAACATAAGTATGATTTGTATTTATGCAACTTGAGTGAAAATAAGCTTTGATTTAAACACTTGTCACTGTCTCTCTGTTTTTCCAGTTGACCTACATGGCATAAGGTAATGGAGCCAGGCTGCTGGTTTCACGCTGCTTATTCACCACTAAATAATTTATAGCTTTTAGCATCTTTGAGTGATGGCATGTTTTTCTCTCCTTCCACTCTCTTCTCAGCTGTCCAATAACCAAGGTTTTTTTAATATATCTTTGCTGGTTATCTGCTATCCATGCAATATTTTAACCTAAGAACCCATTCTATTTCCAGGGACTGAAAGAGGGGTATCGTATTTATCCTAATGTTTTGCAGAATAATGCTCTATTTACCTCTGCTGGAAAATACGGCAGTATGTGCACAATGTTGCTATTTAGGAATTCACCCTTCTTTTGCCATACAGTACCTTTATCTTTCTTTTTCTTCCTAATATTTGTACTGTGTCTATCACAGGTTTTATTTCTGTCTCACTGGGAAGCAGTTTGTAATAAAGATGATTAATTTTGCTCTTTCCCTCTTCTTATTTTTAAAGGCTATTCCCTTCTATTCAGACATGATGACTTTTTATTGTTTTATAAATGAAGGCAATAACAAATATTGACCCTTATAAAAAGTTTATTTCTGTTTGTCTTTTAAAAATCTGCGGAATAGGCTAATTGATCTTTGGCTTACTGGAACCATGACACTTTCTAGCAGCTGAGAGAGTATCGAGTCTGATTTCTGGTGTCCTGTCAGAAAAATTAATGCCCTATGTCTAGGAAATGTCTCAAAATGCAATGTTTGCAGAAAATAATTCAATACTTACTGTATAATTTAGGAAGTTACAGCTAAATATCATACAATACATTGAGAAATATAAGTTAATACCATGCCTTTCCATCTGAAGATCTCCACATGCATTATTGCAATACCATGATGCCCATTTTGCAGGCCAGAAGCTGGTGACCTGCAAAAGGAGTCAGAGAAGGCTAAACTATCCACCCAAGGATTAACTAATGACCTTATAATCAGTGTCTAAGGAACAGTTTTAAAGCTTTGTTGGATTATGAAGATGTAACAGCCATAATTTAGAGTTTGAGGTGCACTTTCACAGAACTTTGTGCTAGTTTATGATGAATACAAGTCCAGATTTCATATTTTTTTCCAGAAAATAAAATAACCACCCTACCCTCCTCCAAACAAACAAACACACACCACATCACACCCCTAACACTGATGAGTTATGGCTGGAATTTAGTACAATAAAATAATAATGGTAGTGAAATCATTAAAACCAAACCCCTTAAGCTCTTACTAGTTCTACACATTTTTATGAATCAGGATTCTGGAATACCTTTTAGAAGTACTAACCTTGCTGAGTTCATTGCCACAGAGAAGACTGCATTCCTGACAGGAGCAAGTTGATTGAGTAGTAAGATTTAAAGAGAAAAAATCTGAGATCGATGTTTTCCTTTCTTCCTCTCTCACATGTGCCTTGTTAGTGACTGTAATAATTTTATCAGAGAACAGAAGACCTAATCTGAGATACTACGATTGTTATAGACATTTCAACCATTATATGGGACCTGAAGTCTTTCCACTATAAGGGCAATGGATTAAATGAGCACTCAATATCACCCAACTGGTCTCGCAGCAACAAAGTTTGTTTCCAGGAAAATGTCAAATCGGAAAAGCAAAGCACATGCAGGAGAAAATCTGTTCCTGGCTTGTTCCTGTCACCTAAATGCCTGAAGCTATCTATACTTCTCTTCCCTGGGCAGGCCATCTGGAACAGAAAAGATGAGAGCTGAATCACCTGCAAGGCTGACGTGCTCAGTTTGTACCCTGTTAACAAAATCTGAATTCATTACAACTGAAACTTGAGAGGCAAGAGTTGCGAAAAAGACCAAAAAAGAAAAAAAAAGAAAATCTCTTATTGCTGCTTTATTGCAGTGACGAAAATCTGCACTTTCCATTTTCAACAGAACCAGAAGTTCAGACAGAACCATTGAGTCCATCAGTAATAATCAAATATATCTCCCATGACTTTGACTAATTTTTCTCAAAACACATTAACATTTGCCCTATAACTCCTTGCAGGAGTGAGTTCTAAAATTTGGTTTTGCATTATATGAAAATATGCTTCTTTTTTGCATGCTTTAAGCTCGCAATCTGATAATTCATTTGGAGGATTCCCAGATTCTGTGTTTGGAGAAAAAAAAAAAAAAGAAGAATAATCACTCACTAATGATATTGTTCTAGCTGTCAGATTCCAAACTGAAGTGTCCAGACCTGTTCAATCTCCTCTGTGCAAAAGCCACCCGCTGCTCTGTGTGTCTTTTTTTGACTTCTCCTTATACCCTTTTAAATTATACTTTTTGGAGTTGCAATGACAAGAACTGCAACTAATAATTTATCCATTGAAAAGAGATGGTTTTTATACAACACTTAAAAAAAAATACATTTCCTACTTAATTCCTGATCCATCAATGAAGCCTGTGTGGACACAAACATCCCAAAGTTCATTGCAGGAAGGCAAAATCATGTTTTCTTGACATTTTCACCTCCACCTTTCTGTAAACTCTCTGTGCATCTAGGATAATGAGAACAGCCCTGGAAATCTGATACGTTATTATCGCCTCCTAAAGCATTTGAGTCATTTAAACTCTATCTATACTTAGCTGAACATAAAGAGCTCTAAAATTATTAGCTTAGGAGTTTGAACTTAGCCACACAGAACAGGAATAACTAAAATGAATGTGTGATTTTTTGGAAATTAAAGCTATCTTCTTGGGAAATAAAAGTATCTTCTGCTGAACCACAAATACAAATTACCAATTTTGTGTTACAGGACTATTTATTTTCAAATGCTTCTTTTGGTCACATATCTATTTGTGAACTTCTGTATTTATCAAAAAGACAATAGAGGAAAAAGAAACAGGAAATTAAGAAACTCAGAGATAATGGAAGAAACTAAGGCAATTAAAAAAACATTAGTGAAAGCACAAATATCACAGCAAGTGCAGTAAGAAACACCTAAGTAACGAAACTGGGACCAAAAAAAATAAAGGGGAAGGGGGAAGAAAGAAGTAGAAACTTGAACTAACAGATGTTATTTTGGAAAATAGAACTAGTTCAGAAAATAGGGCATCCTGGCATTGCAATAATGCACGTGGAGATCTTCAGATGGAAAGGCATGGTATTAACTTATATTTCTCAATGTATTGTATGATGTTTAGTTGTAATTTCCTAAATTATACAGTAAGTAGTACTGAATTATCTTCTGCAATAATCTCCTCTTCATCCATCAGCTTGGGTTTATCTCTTGGGCTTTGCCTCCTCCACTGATGGGCTCTGGTGACACTCCAAAATCTTTGCTCTCTGGCCAGTCCATGATGACTTCTAGAATTCCTAGACGACTGGGATTTCCTATTTGAGCTTGTTGTGTAATTAGTACAGCCCACTTACTCCATGTAGCATTGGTTGTGTGATGTGTAGAAGAGACGCTGCCTTTGAGCATCCAGCCCAGATTTCCTCTCTCCACCGCCTCTCTCTTGGGTACCTGCATCGTCACCTTGATTTGTGGCTGCTCCATCTCCTCCTTCTAGATGTTAGGTAACTGTGTTAGGACTGGTTGATTGGTTTTTCTGTGCATAGTTTTTCCAATATAAAGATTTTCCTGTGACTTCTTGTTTTGTTTGCTCTCCATGGAAGTTGTTGTTTGGGTGGCTTTGGTTTTGGTTTGGTTTTCTTTCTTTTTTTTTTTTTTTTTTTGCCTTGGGAGAATTGAATTGGAACCTTTGAATTAGGCAATTTGCTGGAAATTATGTGATATGAAACTCAGTGATATGAAAAGTGCAACTGCAGAAAACCTCAATAGGGAAAGAAAATGCAAACTCTAAAGTAAATAAGATGTCCAAGTTATCCTCAGTATAATACAAAACAAGTAAAACAGAAGGATGTTAATCTTTCAGCATAGCACAGAGTAATTTAGCTCTGTAATCCTGCCCTCTTGTGCTTTCAAGTCCTACTCCTTACCCTGACTAAAATTCAAAATTCTCTTCAAACAGGTGTTAGCTATGAGAAATAGATGCTAAATAACCTGAAGAGCATATTTATGTTTCTACATGGAAGATATTACAAATGAAAAGACTGTCTCTCCCTATCACAAAACATACTTTCCAGATTGTGTCTAACTTCAGCTGTATTTGGCACTATGTTACTAATCCTCAATTTAGATACAATTTCATATCCAGTCTTTGGTCAGCTTAATTCTCTGCAAAAGTGTTCTTACATGCAAAACTTGTTTCCTTTATATCCTTTTACTGTATCTTCATTCTAGTTTCTGTTTAAACACTTGCAATGTCATTCTGTCAAAAGATCTTGGGGAAGAACTTAAGACACTTGCTCAGAAAATGTTCAGATTGAAAAATTTCTCTAAGACGCTGTTCTTGCTATATTTTTTAAGACCTTTATTCCTAAATAACTTTAAATATATTTAAGACCTTACTGGCTTTGTGCATATTTGAGGACACACAGAGATACATTCATAACCACAACTCATAAGAATTCAGTATTTCTCATTGCTTTTATCACAGTAACTTGGAAAAGTTCATCTTAAGTTCTCACCTGTGAAAAACTCGCTGAGCAACAATAAACAATTAGAGCAGACTGATTTCCACAGCAGCATTTGGTTGCTTTAATTAAGCATATGGAGCTCCATGAGCTTTATTTTTGCCATCGTGTATCAGATCAAGATAAGTTACCAGCTTTGAGAAGTAGATGAAAGGACTCATATTTTTGCAAGCTGTAGACATGTGTGTATAAAGACCTACAATGAAAGCACCAGATGCTGAATGCAGAACAGATAAAATTCCTGATTTAGGGTTTATTTTAATTTTTTCCACTTCTACAGACCACAGGACAATCCCAAGTTTCTCTTCTATGACTTGGATTTTTAGGCACCATTGCAATACCAAAAATCAATAATGGGAGTAGTTGTCTGTCCTAAGACTGCCTTAGAGTTGTGTAGGATACTTGTTCTTTGTTGTCTTTGGGAGAGGAAGTACACCACTAACAGAAAAAACACCCCAATCTGTAGTGAGCTTTGGAGGCCCTCAGATAGTAGTACAGTCCTAGATCGGGTCTCAGGTTGTTGTATGTTATGCCAAAGGCTATTTTACCCTTTCTTAGCTGTATTACTTGTGACTGATGCTGTGGCCTGGACACTGGAAAGGATGCACGTATCACCACTAATCTATAAGCAGTCAGACATAGAAATGTACTGCAAAGAAAGCTACCCACAGAAGGAAGGAGTTTTAGCTAACTCTAACAAAGGTAACCTGGAATTGTAATTGAAAATTTATTTTACATCTAGGCCTAAATATGATTTAAAAAACTCATACCACCTTCTAGTTAGGTGCTCTTCTTGGTGCCTAGAACATTCACTGGAACCTATTACTAGAATTTCAGAGACTGTGTGTTCTTGTATCAGGTATAATACATATAGTATCCTTTCCTCCCAGAATGTCTCACTTACCCAAGGAGTAACTGCAATAATGTTATAATCTTTTTGCCAAATATACTTCCATTGCCAGTTCTGGCAACTCTTGAGAGTTTGGCACATGGGTGGTGGGGACAGAATCTTTCAAATTTACTTGTTTTAAGAAATGAGCTGCATTTTTTTCAAATGCTTACTATTTGGCAACATTTGGGAAGATGTTCATGCTTATGATTGAGGAAAGAGTGTAAAAGGCTATTTGTCTTTCAAAATATAGATAATTTAAATGATGACCAAGTGGTCTTGCTTTTTCCTCTTGAGGAGCAAGATAAATGGTGGAGTTCTGCATTCTGATTTTTCCACATAAAGAATTTTTTCATAGGTTTGAGAGAAGTCTGACATAGGTAAGACACTTTACACATATTTTTTATTTATGTATTTATTTATTTATTTATTTTTAATCTTAACTAATTAATTGTTACTTAAATTACAAGCAAATAAAGATAGATTTTGTAGTGGAAAGTACAGACAACAACAGTTATGGTAAGCATCACCATTTCTACACAACTGTCAGTACATTACCCTCCACATAAATGAGACTGTATTCGTGAAAATACATGTATTCATTTCTAGCACCCTCTTTTGCATAGCATAATGAGAAAAGTTGCAGGATGACATTTTAGGAAAACTTTAGACTATTATTTAGGTTTTCAGTACAACAAGGAGTTTTTCTGAGGACAGTAGCATTGCTTCAGTTCTTAAGAAGATTCAAACTATTTAAACCCTATGTCACAAACTAAATAAAGCCATCACTGAGAACGGGACAAAGCAGTGGAATTGCACTAACTGTAGCCTTTGCAAAAGTTGTCTGACTTGTGCAATCTCTAAATGAGACCGCAACAGAAAGCTTAATCAGAAAACATCTGTCTTCTAAGCATAAGACTCCGCTCTCTCTGAAGTCTGTCTAACAAACTCTGATTGCTTTTTTCCTAATTGCAGTAGAAAGAGTAGGACCAGATTGTTTCTATTTATATATGCAAAGAAATTGTGTTTCTGAGGATAAGATTTTAGCCATGAAAAACAAAGAAAAGCAGAACTCCTCAAGCCTACAAAATCTTCTATTAATTTATTTCACCACTGAAGCAATTACCAGGCCAACTGCATGATTTACTTTTGTACTCTGATTTTTAAGACTTGAACGACATCTTTAGAAGTGAGGTTAGGGAAGCAGTCCAAGTGTGTAAGCTCAGCCTGTAGTCTGCTCTTAGGATTTCTCAGTCATATTCCTTTTTCAGAAACATTTTAAGGAACAGCTATTACACCAAATGTAGCAAATAGAGGTTTCAGACTAATTCTGATGCCACTAATTCAAGCCATTAAAATTCTGATTTCTGTAAAAACAGTATTTGATATTAGTTAGCAGTGATTACATTTCCTTTTGCATTTATTTTTCACCTGTACAAGGTGCAGTAAAATAACTCCTACAATATTCAAATAGTAAACCTACTCTTTTATCAATCTCTCTTCATACCGCACTTTTACAGCAATAAAAATACTTTTAACTGGCACATAATCCTTGCTATGTAGATTTCAAGTAACTATGCATACACCACTTTAAAGGAATCTGTACATGATCTAATGAAAGATACTGTCTTTTCCAAACATGATCCTTACAGTTTTATGCCATAGCAAATAGTTGTATCTATGACACAAAAAATTATAAATTGCCTAACTCAAAATGATAATCCTAATTAGATTCACTCCTTTTAAGACACATGACAGAATTGGTTAAGATGATTAATGTTTTCCTACAGTAATAATTGATTATTTGTGATTCTGGGTAGCTCACGTACCTCTGATAATGTGATTATTCAATCACATAGCCTCGATAACTGATGCTCCTTATGCCAACAATAGTCTGTAAAATGTAGATTAGGTGCTTTTTTTCTCTTGATTGATTATTTGGAAAGCCTGAACTTATGTGACAGGACTATCCCCTCTATCAAATTGCACAAGTCTTTCTTTGCTCTCTAACTAATATCAATCAAGGACCACACAAGAACACACATTCTGTGGCTCTGATCTGTGCTATGGGGGAAAGGACGAGAAGCATATTCAGAGTTTGCTGATGTGTAATGATAAGATAAGGATTTATTTAATCATATGATACCTTAAAATGTATGACTCATCTGTAAATCCAAAGGCAACAATTAATTTTTTTATTTACTGTGTTTCCCTTTTCCCTTTCAGAGCTAGAGAAGTCTGTTAGTGATAAAACCTACTAACTGCTCTGAACTGACTCCGAGAAACTGACTGAACACAAGTGTCCCATCACTGGAAAGATAAGATAGTTAAAACTTCCTTGTCATGATAAATTTTATCAAAGTATAAAACCAACAAAAGTTACAGAACACCAAACTCTAATCCTGCAGAAACAAGGGTGTGCATTCTTGTTTTGTAGTAGAATGGATGCACACACACAAAACAGACATAGTGAAATATGAAGTTCTTTCCTATTAATTTAAGGTAAAAGATTATGATTAAACAAAATATCAGAGCCTGGGAAACATATGGGAGAAATGCTGGAAACAAAGAATACAAGGCCTTGCTTAATGTTTAATTTTTTTGATTCCACCTGTAAAAGAAAGTAGACTCACAACCCTGTTGAATAATACTCTTTTATGGTAGTAGCTGCAACACACTTAGAAACTTACTTTTGAATATAGAACTCAGAGACAGCAGTTATTAAAAATTAGTTTCAGGTCAAAAGTTGTACTACCAGAAAAATCTGTAACATTCCCAAAGTACTTCCAGTTTGACATTTGATTTAATAATGGGATTATAACTGATGTATTGAGGTTAGGTCACATGACCCAAAACTTAAGTACATTACTCTGGTTCTCTGCATTTATTTGTGTGAATTTTACATGTTTGTATGCCACACTGACAGACACTAACTTTCCTTGCTAAATTAGTCTTGATCACCCTGACAAAAATTGATTTAATCTTTAATCATAATTAAACTTTATCTTAATCTTTAAAATTTTAAGCTTTAAAAATCTTAGACAGGCTGCATTTTATTGGACTTGTCAGGCCTGTTCTCATGATTCTTATCCTGAGCTTTTTAACTCAAGGCATTTTAACTCCTTGTTGATCTTGCAAGAAGGATTACATCTCAAATATTGTACAGGATCCTGGAATGCTGCTGCCCTATATAACAAGGTGTTATTAGTAGCAGTCAAGCTGCTAAATCCAAGTAGATGAAAAACCAAAGGTATTTATGAACAGTGCTGATAAAGTAGCCTGTAGGATTATTGATGAAACCATGTTATGCTCATTCATTGATTGTTATTACTACCATATAGGAAAGCAGAAAAGGCAAAGAAGAAAACTAAAGAAGTGGTGGCAAAGATTTAAGAAGCCAAGCTATGGAAAAGATCTCATTGAATTTGCTGTGTTGAGAAGAAAGCTATCATTGTGCTGGTTTTGGTTGCGGTAGAGTTAAGTTTCTTCAGGGTAGCTAGTGTGTGGCTATGTTTTGGATTTTTGGGTTTATGCTGGAAACAGTGTTAATAATTCAGGGATGTTTTGGTTATCCCTGAGCAGTGCTTACCCAGTTTCACAGCCTTTTCTGCTCCTCACACCACCTCACCAGGGTGGTGGTATATTCAAGCATTGGGATACATGCCACTTGGCTAGTTAAAACTAAGAGATCTGACAGTTGGCCTGACCCTGCCCAAACAAAATCCCTGCGCACTGCGGAGGAGATTAAGATCACCATAGCTCACATAAGGAACTTGTTGGGGAAAACTGTGGATTACTCCTGCCACAGAAAAGAGCAAACCTGTTTCTGCGATTGTTTTTGCTCAAGGACCTGGGTACACTTGATACCCAGGGTAATGCAGAAGGATGGGGAAGCCCGATGTGTACCTCAAGGCATTTTAATTCTGGGTGAAAATAATCCATAATTTGAGTTGCACGTTATGGGAATTATTATAGCAGGAACCCCTTGTTGCTAGCAAAGCTAGAAGCAAGGGGAAGAGGAATTAATTGCAATATTAAACAGCCCAAAGGAACTAGGGGTGGAGAAAGTAATGGAAATACCTTTAAATTATTGTAACCCATGATTTGAGTTGCATGTTATAAGAATTACTATAGCAGAAACCACACAAACCAGTGGAGAACAAGTCTTACAAGAAGCAGTTCAAGCGCAGCAGTGACCTGACCTGAGCTGGCTTTGGTATCAGTAACTCCACATAGCACATCATCCCTTCTGTTGCGAGTGACCACCATAATAGATGGAGCCCAAAGTCTAAAGGAACTCAGTATTCACAGCAATGTGTACATTTTGTGGGAATTTATGGATGTTTTACAGACAATTCACAGGGGCTAATTTCTGAATCCAGAAGACTCACGGACTAAGGGAAAGATATCTGTGTATTGTACCAAAGGATGGGAAGGAACTGGTGGGTAATGAGGATATATTTGATAGTGTGAGACCTGAGGGTGATGTAATAATAAAGGGTGATGTATGGAATAAGGGGTGAAGAATGTGCTGGGTTTGGCTGTGGAAGAGCTAAATTTCTTCATAGTAGCTAGAATGGGGCTTTTGCCTGTGGCTCAGGTGGTTACTTGGAACCAAGGTAGGTTTGTGGGTTGGCTGCAATTCACCAGGCTTGTTTGGAGAATAGGCAGTGTGAGTAGGAGAGAGCTCTAGCAAAAAGAGCATGAAAAAGGTCCTTTTGATTGCTGGGGCTATAAACTACAGCCTAAACAAGGCAGTTGGACTGGCTTAGCTGAAAGAAAAGACAAGGGGACAGTGAGCAAGAAGAGCAAATAAACACAACTGTATTGAAATTTACAGGTAGGGTGTGAGGGAGACAAAATGATGTTGGTGTTAATGATTAAACTTGCAGAAACAAAGACAATGCAAAAGTCGCAAGATTTATGTGGTACCTGAGTATTTCATTGTTGATAAAAATGGTTTTAAACAGATAAATGACAAGAAAAGTTGTGACAGAAGCATGCGCTCTTTCCAGCTGAAAAAGGAGGCAACCAGGTAAAACTTAGCCATGTGTACACTGCTTAATGAGTATTAATTGGAGCAAAGGCAGACTCAAGATAGATCATTACACAGAAGAGAAAGAATAGCTAGTTAAACAATAGTTTATCATACCTGATTCAAAGACTGGGTATAAGCAATACGAAGTAACATAAACAAGCAGCAGCAAAAGACCTGGAGAACAAAATGTGAGATTTTGAATTAGTATTGCAGACTGTAAAACTGGATGTTATATGAGCAGCACATTCATACATGTGGTGTTTTAACCTCCAGCTCTAACTAATGGTTTAAGCAGAATACCACCTTCTACTTCCTTGGGTAGTAGAACCTCTGATCCAGCTTCAGTGATGCTTGTGTCAGGCTCAGATTCTACACTTGGTGACTATAGCAGCATAAGATACATTTGCTTCCCTCAACGTCTTTTGGCATTCCTTCCTGCTCATCGTCTCACAGCAGTCTATGTCCACAATTATAAAACCACAATGGTTTGGAGTGACACTCTTTCAAATGGACTCCAGAAGTCACCCTGATGAAAAGTCACCACATCTATCAAAAAAAGTGCTTTTAATTTGCTCCAACCAGTCAGATTTTGTTAACATAGCATTGTCTTGCACAGTTGGGCCCATCCAACATGGAAAGCACGTTAGTTTAATTTTATTCATGTACTTTCTATGGCACTATTCCTTGGACATGATGAAATATATGACCTTTTGGAATAACTAACAGATGTGTTGATTATTGCAGCTTTGGAGACAGTGATGGTTTTACAGTTGTTGCTCTGGTAAGATCTTACTGGACTTCGTGTTTGCTGATCCATAAAAAACACACTTTGGATGGTTAGACTGAAAACGGGAATGAGGAAGGAGAGTTTTTCAAACTACCCTCTTCCACAGTATGCTACACTTGTTTATGAATTTTCTGCATAAATTCCATTGCAGGATGAAATACAGCAAAGTGCAATGTATACTTGCTGGAATTTCCTTTTCTTACAATTGTGAGTAAATTGCAATATTATGACTTATTCAGAGGAGTGATCTACATACTGTGCAGTAATCTTTTTACTGAAGAAAGTAATATTTAAAGAAGATGGAGGGTGTTTCAAGCATTCTCTTCAGAGCAGATACTGGGGCCTAGTCGCCTGCCACAACGGTGTGTGTGAGTCATGCTGCTGCTCCTGCAGCGTCCTGCTGCTGGAGAATCAATTAAACATGACACATCTTCTGAAACTCCATTTTGATATTGTTCCATAAATGCCTCTATATATTAAAGTTAAGATATTATTCTGCAGGTTTTCTCACACTCATCACAGTAGCACTTATAGTCTTACAAGTGTACCTAACAGTCTAAGGAATTAAAATTAATACTGTTTGAGCTGAAGACATGGAACTTGCTTTTAGTTATGCAGAGACAGTGATGTGTATGGCACCACTTAATATTCCTCCACCCAAAAGTTATGGCCAGCCTTAAGACTTCATGTACCATGGATCTCACTCTCAGATCAGACAAGATTCTGCAGGTTGTCATTGTATTGATCTTCTACAGTCCTTCTCTATTTTTATAGCATAGAAACAATCATTTTAGTACAATAAGAAAACCACTAATTAAAGTGGAATACCGGAGAAGCATGTGTCAATTGTTACTCAGTTATTAGTTAATACAGTAAATCTATAGCTTCCATATGTAAAAACAAAGCAGCAATAACACTGCATCGCATGTAAAATAAATTCTACCTTAATGTGAGGTAGTTACATGACATAAAGATACAGTATATTTTTGCTTCATAAACCCAAGTTCATGTCCATAGAGACCCTCTATATTACAGTCAGCTGAAGCTTCAAATTTAAGCCATATATGCATATAGTAGTTCAATGTTGTACATTTATAACTTGCTTTACACTCTCCTCAGTAAAACAAAAGACATACATCAGGTTACATAGCCACTACTGGCAATTAAAAAACAATTTAGTGACAAAAGGTGTCACTCAGTCTATCCATCTCTCTGATACCCACTGCAATAACATCCATCAAAATATTACTCTCAAATCTCTGCTTCAGAGCTGAAGGAGTAGAATTTCTCTCTCTCCTATGAAAACCCTTATTGGGAAATTCTTATGTCTGTGCTCTGCATCAAAGTGAACAATCAGGAAATAATGTGATGTGGCTATGGATTGTTACTGTGTGTACTGTATTTTACTGTACATAGAAATGCTCCTGTTCAACATCTAGCACTACTGGAAGATAGAGTAACCTCTTTTTGACTGTTTAAGGTACTTTTAGTAAACATGTGGTTCTGTTGTTACTATCGCTTACTTGCATCAGTACTTCACTTGATTAACCAAAAATTTTGTATTTCTAACTCTGATGTTTACATGCCAACTGACTTAGGCTTTCTAGATTTATGCTGCAAAAATACTGATATGGAACCCTGCAGAGTGTTTGTTTGCCTGTGACTGAAGGGAAAGAAATGACAAGGTCATCCCCTGAGCCTAAAGGATAAACTCTGATCGTGAGCTGTGCTGGCTGAAAAAAATAATTTTGTCTCAGTTGTTACTGAAAAAAAATGAAGTTATCAGGAATGCTTCTTGCATAAAAAGCACTTGTGCAAGTGTAGTGACAGAGACAAAATTGTATTTGGAGAAGGGGTGGTGGTGGAGGAGGGCAATTCTGTATCTCCATTCTTTTTACCTTATGTCCGTATAAACTAAACACACATTAACAACAGAGATCTGGATTCTTGGGCAGTCAGATCCGGCTGTCACCTAAGGCGCGCTCAGGCACATCCTGGCCTGCTGCCAACCCCTCGGCACACATCTTCCCACCGGTGACAGCATTCTGCAGAGGAGTGGAGAGATTAGTGACTTGACCCTATCACCTAGCAACTTGCGGTGGCCAAGATTGGCTGCTAAAGCAAGAAAGATAAAGAGCGACTTAATGCAGCACTTACGTTACCGACTTTTAAAAAACACCTTTATCTCGCGGCGGGTGTCAGAGCAAACTGCTAATGGAGTGTGCAAATTATCACATACGCACAGCACAAGCGTAGCCAGATGTTCAGGAAATGATTTCTGGGCTGCTCTGTGGAGAACCGGTGGGCCCGCCAGCCCTGACTCCCGCTCCAACCCTTCTGCACGAACAGCAGCTGAAGTGCGACGACTTTCCCCTGCAGCTGCAGTTGGCGGAGAAGCAGTACCGACAGGGCAGGGGCAGAGAGCGGGGGTACCGCACGCCGCTGGGAAGCGGGCAGAGCTCCTGAGGGGCACGGCCTCCCGCGGGACGCGGCTGATCCCCACCGAGGTGGCGGGGCGCGGAAAAGGAACCCCCCGCCGGACGGGAGCGCCCGGAAAGCGAGACCTGCTGAGGAGAGCTCTCCCCTTTCACAGCCCCCCAGCGGCTCTTCCCACCACACCCTCACATGACTGCCGCTGTAGACCCCAACCACGCCGGGCCAGGACGCCTGGCGCTCCCTCCCCCCCACCCCCCGCACCAGCCAATCGGGACAGCGGGCTCGCTTGTCCCTGTCTTCCCATTGGCCCGGAGCTCAGGGCCGCGCGCGCGCGCCGCCGCCGCGCTATAGCGGCGGCCGAACCGCCGGCGCTCCCCCGGCCCCCCCCCGCCTCAAGTCTTCTCCGGCGGGGCGCGCGCCCGCCGCAGCCCTGCAGTGCCGCCGCCGCTGCGCCGGAGCTCGCGCACGCTCCAACCGCCGCAGTAGCCGGGTCCCGGCGGGGCGGGGCCGGGCCGGAGCCGTGCCGCGCGGCTGCAGCGCGCGCTCCCCGCCGGTGCGGGAGGACAGGCGGGAGTGGCGGGGCTGGGCTGTGCCGGGCCCCGAGGTGACTGCCCGCCGGCAGCGGGGATGCTGCCGCCGCTACCGCCGCGTGTGAGGGGGCACCAGGCGGGAGAGCGGGCGGTCGGCGGCATGAGCAGCGGCGGGAACATTTCGCGAGCCCCGCGGCACCGCTAGGGGCCCCTCCCCGCTCCGGCCGCCACCTGCGAGCCTCGGCGACGGGCCCAGCCCGCCCAGAGGCGAAGCTCACAGGAAGGCAGGGCCCCTCCGGCCGGCCTGCCGTGAGGGGGCCAGCCACAAAGCGGTGCCGCCGCTTCCCTCCGCTCTCGAGGAGGCGGCGGGAGTTGAGGGGGGGAGGAAGGGGCCGAGCAGTAGTCCCCTCGCTGCTTTCTTGCTGCCCGATTCATGGGAGGAGCAGGCCGCCTCCCTTTGGGAAGCGCCGCCGCGGCTCGCCGGGATTAAGCGGAGTGGCCGGCTGCCGGCGCCGAGAAAGGATGCCACTTTTCCGGAAGGTGCTGCGGGTCTCCAATCGATCCATGCTCGCCTTCATCTTCTTCTTCTCCTTTTCCTCTTCCTGCCTCTACTTCATCTATGTGGCCCCCGGGATCGGTGAGTCGGGAGCCGCCCCCTCGGGAGGATGTGAGGGCGGGGTGGGCTCCAAGGTCCGAGGGGCGGCGGGCGGCACACTCCTCCTCCGCGCCCGTTTATCCCGGCTTGTCACGGCGGGCACCGCGGCGGGGAGGCGAGGTACGTCTAGGGTGTGGAAACGCAAGTCCGCCGCTGCCAAGGGAGAGTCAGGGAGAGCAGGCGTGAGCCGTCGCGGCGGCGGTAACGTGTGTGTTAATCCCGCATCTTTGTTCTGTGGATTTCAAATGCTCTAGAAGATTCAGCTGCTATCGCGAGGTAGATGAAGGATGTTCTTGGCTTACCAGGATGGAAAAGTGGGGCAAATAGGCGCCTCACCGTTTCGCCGTGTTATAAATTAATAGTAGGAACCAGGAATGAACTGCGAAGCTGCCTGCTGGAGCCACTTGAATGAATTAATCTTTAAAGTCATTGGTAACCGCGTTAATAATAAAGCATGTGTGAACAGAAATTAAGAACCATTTTGAATATTTGTTATTTATTTCTGTCAGTGGTATCTCTCTTCACAGGTTTTACAGTTTTGTTAACTTCCACTTCTGAAAGAACCATTTCAGAGGGGAAGCAAGTCTTTTTTCTTTAGAAAAGCTATGTAAAATAACACTGCAAGTCTGGACTTGACAAAAAAAAGTGCTCTTTTCCTTGGTTTGCTCTTGTGTTGCTTCTGAGAGACCATCATCAAGCTTTTTCTTGCTGCATGATCATTTCAGACCTGATTAGCTTTACACCTGAGCTAAGGCAAGTGGTATCCTGTATGGTGCCCTGTGGTTTTTCAGTGTGGTGTGTATCTGTCAGCTAGGCAATGTTTTCCTTTTTTTCCCAGGGAACACTGACACTTTTTTCTGCACTTCCCTTGCTTATAGGGTGCTACCCAAATACCTATAAGTCCATCTTGATCTTTGTCCCCAGTGCTTAAAACTCTTCTCTGCAGTCATTACTACAAAATATCCCATGTTGATTTGACCTCTGAATCTGCATTAATTGTTTCCCGTTGACTGGTATCATTCTGCTATTTGGCTTCCTATTGTTCACAATCTTCTGTTTAGCTTGTAAACGCTTTCAAGATGCAGTTACTTTTCCCATGCTTTCAGCACTTCATACAATACTGACATACCTGTCAATTGTTCTTACAGTTCAAATAAATACAAAAAGAATATTAGGGAATGTATCATGTTGGAGTTCTTGAACTTGAGTTCAGTGTTTCCTTGCTGAAAGGGACGTAATTGTCTTGCAAGTGAGAGAATGATGCTGCTAGGGTCCATTTGGACATTGTAGTTCTGTTGGACAATAGTGCAGTATCAGAGTGGACTTTAATTACAGGCAGTTGGTGTATGATTTAGAAAGTGAACTACAGCTTCCACATCTTTATAAAGAAGTTAAAGTATTAGCATCTTACATAATGTATGCAGCTGGAGTTTTACTTCATTATTTAAATGTTTCTTCTTCAGTGGGTATCTTGGAAATATGTCCTGTTCTTACTGAGCAATGCTTTTACAGTACCATGTTCAGAATTGGAGCCTCTAGTGATGAGGCTTTTCTCTTGCTGATCAGGTATTGGGGCTTGCATGTATGTTCAGGTTCCATTGTACCAGGAGTGAACTTAAATCAATATGCACCAAAATATTCCTGTGGGAGGTTAGTTAGGTCTGATCAACCGTAAGGAAAAAAATCATACTCAAATTCGGCTCTCTTGCTGTTTCAGACATATATGCTGCAGTTAGCTCTCTCAGGCAGTGGTTTAGCAATACAAAAACCTTCAGTAGTTACTTGAGTTTGTGAGATTGCAGCTCTTTCCAGTAATCAGTCGATGAGGTGCTGCCCTAACTCTGTATGCAGTTGTGTTGTGAACCTGTCCATCTTAAACCAAAACCCTACAATACTGGAGTTATTCTTTGTGGCACTTCTTGGATCCAGTTTGAAATGCTACAGTGCTTTCTGTTCTTACTGAGGGAGAGAATATAGAAAATGAGAAAGGAAGGAGCAGTAGGAAAGTTTTTACGCTGTTAATCTTAACCTGTTGGCTTCCAGATGTGATGCTGATTTTCCAGAAGTTTACTACTGTAAATGTTACTGTGTAGAATGGTGAAAAGAAGGTCAGATATTATCTTAAAACTAACAGGCATCCTTGCAGTATTTTTGGAAAAATGTAATTTGTAAGAATGTAATACTATCAAAAAACCCAGTAACACCCCAACCCCCAAATTTATGGGCAGATGATTTGTCCAATAATCCTATGCTGTATGCTCTTGCTGTTTGCATATTGTGATAGACTAGAATAGACTATTTCAGTGTGCTTGCTCTTTTCCAGCGAGTGTGATGAAATAGGTATACCTAAGTCAAAGGTGATTTTGTGTGTGTGTGCGTGGAAAGGAGGGCTTAAGATTGCTTACAGAAGTTCAGCCACCTTACCTGTTCGCAGCTTTCAATGAAACATATTCTGCAGTTATAATAAATGGGTGGGATCTGGCAATTTATGTGTACAGGTGTTTTTGTGAAGGTATTTTGGTTCATCAAAACACTTCCTCAAGAATTTGTAATGCGCAGTGCAGAGAGGGGGAAAATTCTAATTGTACTGTAGGGAACTGGAGCTGCTCCCTGGCTGGTTTCTCTTCCTAGTGGTGAGAGGAACTGAAAAGAGAGGGAGACATTGGGCTCCCAAATACTTGATAAAGCAGCAGTGTACCAGACAGTGGGAGGGAAAAAATAAGTGGGTTATGTAGGAGAATGGCTTCCTGAGAGGTCAAAGCTGAGTGAAAATTTGAATTCTTATGAGTTAATAGAGCAGGATTCCCTCCTAGCAAGCAGGTCATGAATTATCAAAGGGGAGATGTCTGCACAAGTAATCTCTTAGCAGTGGAACAATTCTCAAAGAGGTCATTATCACATACATTCCCTCTGTTCTTCATGCAAATTAGAAAATAAGTTGCCACATTTTTTTTTTTTTTTTTTTTTTTGGTTTAGCAAAATTGCAGATTTTGTGACAAATGCAGTTCGGGTCAATTTGAAACACTGACTGTTTAGAGGGGAAGAAATACTTATTTTAAGGTATTTATCTCTATTTGAAATGTTTTTATTTGCACAATAATTGCTTGTATATAACTTTTTTCTCTTTTTTTTGTAGAGGCCTCGCAGAATGTTATTTCTCTGGGAAACAGAAACTTATTATCCCATGTATTTCAGAATATGAGGAGAGGAAAAGCATTTAAATTTCAGGTTTTCAGACAATTTGTGTTTTGAGACTAAGACATATAACATTCCACATAATATAAAAATAAAATATTTACAGGTTGAGAATAATTCATATACTATGTTGGGGTTGTTCATGTGCATCCTTTCCCCTCTTCTCTAAGAAAAGAAGACGGGATCAGGTAGAGAAGGCTGCAACCGTTCTTCAGCACCCCAGTTGTCTTTTGATAGTCAGAGGAGGTCAAACACAAAAGCAGGCTGATTTCTAAGGGCTGATTAGAGAAGAAATATTTTTCTGATTTTCATTTTTCCTTTTTAATTGAGTGGATGTTTTGAAACAAAACCGAAAGGATAGGATGGCAAGATAAAATGATAGAAAACATTTTAGATGTCTCAAATTTCAAAATTTTGTTTAAATGATACTTACATGCGATAATAACAAGTATTTGATGGAAGCAGGCTACAGGTGCTGCTTCTCCAGAAAGACCACTTTTCTGGTAGTACTTCACCTGGTGCTCCTTTTCAGGAACCTGAAATGAAAAGATACAAACTGAAGTTGCTGGCTTTGAATTGGTCAATAAAGGTGGCCTGTGATTCTGAAACTTCACTGGAAGCTACAAATAGCCATGTGTGCTGCAGTTACAGACTGAAGAAGCTAACTGAAAGCAGGAATCTTTGACACCAGTACATTCTGTTTCATTGTTGTGGATAACCGTACTGATAAATGGGACTTAAATAGTCTATGTATGGTGATGACAGCTATTTAGAACCTATTTAGATTCAAGTTTACATCACAGAAAGGATCCAAAGATGAGGGCAATAAGACAAAGTAGCAAGGGAGGGGTGACCAAGAAAGAACATTTACTGATTTTATTTCACTGCCAAGCCAATATGAGTATTGCCAGATAATTTTTTTTTCTTTGCTCTTCCCATTTTCTATCAGCATCATAAGTGGAATCACACTGGACAACATAACTGATCTCAGAAAATGATCTCTTACTTATCTCTGGGTTATTCCTTTCTGGATGACTGCAGTCGAGAACTTCAACCAGATTGGGTGAAGTACCTTAGAGCTCTCAATAATGTAGTCAATTGCAGTCTAACTAGGCTAACTTGGGCATGATGACCTTTGTAGTTTTATAAGAACTAGTTACAGAACAGCAATTAGGGAAGATGCAGCTTGTCTTTGACATCAGTAGCTAGAAATCCTGAATGGTGGAATAACATTGAGGAGGAAAAACAACCACTATTTTCTCTATTCTGGTCTTCTGCTTCTCTTATTAAAACTTTTTACTACTTTCTGGCAATTCTAACCAAAGGGCAGATGTGCAGGCTAGGTGGCAGAACTTAGAAACACCTTCACTGGTTTTAGCTCACAATTTGGTATTTATTTTGTATTCTGTTTTTGGGAAATAATTCCTAATACTCCTTTTTGAACTTGTGCAGAAATGGAAGAAAGAGCTAAATGTGCTATTAGCAAGATAAATGGTTGCCAGATTTCCAGGTGCTGAGCCTGTGGATATGGGCACAGCTTTTGTGCTAATATTCTCTGTTCCTGACTTGTAGCAGTTGAGGTATTTCTAAAGACTTACTGTTTGATAAGTGAATGATCTAGATTGGCAAGGACCTCTGCAAGTAATCTGATCCAACCTCCTGTTGAAAGCAGATCCTACCAGATCGAATTGCTGAGAGCCGTGTCCAGTTGAGTTTTGAATAACTCCAAGGATGGAGGTTCTGCAGTCTCTGTGGGAAACTTGTTCCACTGTTTGACAGCTGTGAGAAAATTGTAATACGTAATTGTGATTTCCCATCTTGCACCTTGTGTATGTTGCTAAGGTGTATGTCTTTTCTCTATGTACCTTCAAGTGTTCAATTTAATCTCTCTACACTTCTACTATATAGCTGAAGACAAAAAAAAAAAAAATCATCCTCTCCTTAGCCGTTTCTACTTAACACTGTAACATTTCTTTCTATTTCTACTTGTACATCATATGCTCCATCTTGGAAGCTTTCCTTTGGTATGTTAATGTCTGTCTCTTACTGAGATCCCCAAACTGGATGCAGTACCCCAAATAAGGTTTCACAAGTTGTTGTTTAGAGGGAATAGTTGCTTCTATCAGTCTGCTGGTTATGCTGTTGCTAGTACAGGATGGTATACGTTTGCCGCAGTAATACACAGATGGTAATGCTTTGTCTGAGGGTTTAGTGATAGAGCCTGTGTCTTCAAGGCAGTAGGTTTAATGTCACTCAAGGGCTGTACTGAAGTTGAAATAATACAGCTAGCCTGTTTTAAACAACTGAAATCAGTTGTTACTCTCCTCCTTTGATGCTGTGTGGAAATATCATATGATAACAGGCTGATTTTTGCAGGATGTAGTAGATGTTCATGGTTTTTTTGCTGCTGTTGCTGCTTTTTACTCCTTTCAAGGGAATTGTTCTCATGAGCCTCTTACAAGTTTCTTGATTGAATGAAACTTGTCTGTCTCTATTTCATAATTTGCAAAGGGAAATGTCTGTACTACAGACTCCTTGTTGTGGTCTGGGAGCTGTTTTCAGCTGTATTCCTTTAATAAAGTTCACCTATTCCTAAAGGGTTCATTTGGAGGTAAAAGTAATTTCATCTAGCTGCAGTGGTCTTTTTTTCCTCACATTACAGTTTTTCACTTCAGTTCTACAAATGGCAACCAAACCCTTTAACAAAAAAGTTTTAGTCACCTTTCTATGAGTGGGATCTTCCCTTTATTTTTCTTGTGCAAATAAGAGTATGAGGCTTATACATTCTTCTGCTTGATCACTGATTTCCAGTGATCAGGAGTTTCTGAGTAATGGCTTGAGCTCATTATGAACTCAGGCATTTTCATAGGTAAGTTTTTTGCCTTATTCTGGGAGGTGCAAAGATTTTTCCGTGATGGTGGCCCAGCACAGTCATTCCTAGCACCTGATGCTGAATAAATTATTGCAGTTCATGGCTATCTTTCGCTTTTGCTAACAGATAAGCTTTGACTAAACATGCATATTTCTTTCTGAATCAGTTGTTTTGCATCTTTTTCTGATAGTTTTTTTAAAGCCCTTAGGTATACTTAGTTATTAGTCAGGGAACGTGCCTGCAAAAGATTTCATGAAGTATTCATTTTGTGGTGTTGCTTTTTAGTCAAAAAAGGGAAAATAATACAGGAACTTAGGGTGTGCAGCTAAGGACAAGGTATGAGACCTCATGTGAAATCAGTTTTCACTTAAGCCAGCTAGTTGTTTGAATGTGTTCTTTTCATCTGTTGAGGAGGAAAAACTGTATGCCCTGGAGAAATTTATTTGAACTGTGGTGCTTTACTGACATGGTCAAAGCTTTAACCAGTTGGTAAAAGTTGGCTTATTTACTGGCTTCTCATTAATAAGACTGTTTCTACAAATGACTGTCTCTGCTTGCTTTTCTACAGCTGTTAGTCTGGTTTGGGTAGTCTTTTGTATTCAAATTATGCATTGATTTCATGGGAGCAGCATGCAATGATTGTGCGTTGTGTGGGATCCAGTGCTAGATTCTTATGAATACAGTGCAGAGATTGATGTCAGGACTTGCAAGTACAAAAGATGGTTTGTCTTTTTTTTTCCCCCTAGGTATCCCCCGTGGTTATTTCACTTTCTTAAAATTGCAGTTGTCCTTCTTTGCCTTCCCTTTATGCTTGTATTCTTTTCTTAATTTGAATTTATGATGGTACTTGAAATATTTGATTTACAGGTACTATTTTCTATTTTTGCCAGTAACTAAACTTATTAAAACAAAATTCTGGAAGAACTGGCAAAGCTTAGGCTTAAAATGTCACTATAAAACCATTTAATAGTTGATGTTCAAAATTGACCTGCCTTAGAACAGTCTTCGTTGAACAAATGTCTTAGTGAAATTTAGTTATGTATTTTAAAATTGAAAATTTTTTAAAATAGTAGAAATTCAAGGAAAAATATTTGCTTTCCTGATTCAATATGTATTGAGTGGAGGGAAAAACCAAACCAAATAAATAAGTTGTATTGTTGGTGGTTACAGTAATGCTGAGTTTTAAATCTCTGTAGGATACTGTTTCAGAATTAACTATTGAGTTATTTCTGACTTACTATATAATCAGCTAATAGCCTGAGATTGGAGGATAGAATAATACCAAATGTGTTGGAACACTGTATCATTTATCATGCATAAATATATTGTTGAAAAAATTTTGATTTAAGTTTTTTTTTCTTCACCCATAAACAGAGACTTGATCAATGAGATTTTCTCATTTACCTTATATAAGATATATAAAATACATATAAAATAAATAGTGGATTGAGTTTTATTCAATTCCTCAGACTTGCAGTCAGAGGACTCATCCATTTGACGTATTCTTTGTGTCAGTGAGTATATAGAGATTGTCTGGAGTATTGAAGAAAAAAAACCCCAGACCACAACTAAAACCAGTGTTGAAGCCTCTGTGTTGTAGCTAATACAGATTCATCCATCTGCACCATATGAATGATCCCTATTAGCCTCCAGAAACACTAGTAGTTTTTGGTATTTTCAGTAGATTTAGGTGATTGATCTGTATCTCTCTAATGTATTTTTCTTACAAGGAGGTGTACGTATGCAGGCTCAAATGCAGTCTCACCATCCCTATGAAAGAAGTTTGAATTTTTTATTAAATTGATATTAGTGCAAAATCGATATCAAATATTCAACAACAAACAAAGTAAAAAATGTTTCAAGGCATACTGGTTTTTGCCTTTTTTTCTGGTTGTTGCATATGTTTTAAAACCAACTTCTGCAACAAATGTGTAAAATAAATAAAATACTATGGAAGTTGAACACTTGCTATAGGATTTATCTGTGTTCACTGTAAATTTCAGTTTGTGAATAGGAGCCAGTTTACAGCAAGCTTACATTACTTTGAGTATTGTTCTTCACTGCAAAATTGTTTAATGAATCTGTTTTACAGTCTAAAGTTCCTATCCAGTAGTTATGGAAAGTATTCCTAGCTCCTAGAATTATGACTATGATGTTTTAGAAGCCGTCTTCAGCTAAACTCTACTTGCTGTATATTTAGATTAGTTGTAGAATTTAATACTTAACTCTTTCGTGTTAATTTGCCATGCATGAACCCTGCCAGTGGTGTATTTATAACTTTAGGATTGCTAAGAATAGTATCATATAACCTTGAGATGAGAAGAGATCCTTGTGGGACTTGTTCTAGAAATGTCCCCATGAGATAATTCCCCATTTACAACTACTAGTGGAGAGCTTTGTTAATCCATTCAAATCCATGTCAATTTTTTATGCAATGTGTTGAATGTGCTTTTCAGAAGTCCTGTGAAAAAAAGGTGTTGACTTGCAGATGAGTAACTTTAGGGACAATGATCATTTGGCAAGACCTATTTTCTGTGTAGCTGTGTTTATTGCATTTGAATTTGAAAACCCAGGGTCCCTGGGTTCTCTAATAAGTATTTCCTAACTGTGCTTTCAGTATTTTTTTTTTGTTTTTTTTTTTTTTGTTTGTTTGTTTGTTTTACTCCTCCTTCTTTTCCCCCTTCCCCCCCCGCCCCCCCTCCTCTGTCTGCCTTCCTAGAAGATCAGTGTATAATGTTTAATGTTGCTACAGCTGTTCTGATGATAATCTTCTCACTTATTCAGTATAGGGAGTGCTAACTCTTTTTGCTAATTGATTTGAAAGCATTCTTGAGGCAAGGCTTCCCTCTGTGTGTGTGTTTTTCTTTTTTTTTTTTTTTCCCCCCTGATAAAAACTTTATTTTAAAATTAAATTTATGATCTCTAAATCTGTTCATCTTTTCTTCTTTGGCGTTTGAGAAATCATAGTTTGTAATAATTGATCTGGTTTTACCTTCATTATTCTGTCATATACTTTACTACGCTGATTGCTTCTAAAGGCATGGCACATTGTTTTGGCTTTGCTTTGGTGTATGTGTACAGCATGGTAAATTACTGAGCTTCTGTATAATAATGAGTTTTGTGCTTTTTCTGTGAAGCTAAAGGATGATAAACTAATGTAGTATTGTGAGAAGTGCTTTAATTTTTGGTGTACAGCTTGGAAGGAGCTTGATTCCCTAACTGACAGTGGTCTATGAATGAGACCTTTTTCTTTAAAACAGGTATAAATAGTCCTTGGGTGAATATTTAAATAATAGGAATGATGTAAAACATTGAGCCATTTTACCATTTATTTTTTGTATTTTAAGAATTAGTGCATTCCCTTCTCTCAGTGGTCTTGTTTTCATTCTAACACATAAAACTATTATTAACTAGTGAGCTATAAAACTGGAGACAAAAAAATGATGCATCTGACTTCTTTAGCATCTCTAAGAAAATACAGAATGATCCCTTTAATGCTCTAATGGGCTTTCTCAGAATGAGTTTTAAATAATGCAGTAAACCCAGTACTTGTGATGACTGACATGTGGCTGTGTGTCCATGATTGCTGATAAAGATCTGGATCAATTGCTAGTGAAAATTTGATCTGTATTAGGTATGAGGTTGTGTTCACAGTGAAGGTGTATCACTGAGTATGTTATATATTCCAAAGGTGTCCTATATGTGTGTGCTGTTTTAGATCCTGCACTGCACTTCCCATTTGCTTACCTTGTAAACTGCAACAGTCTGGATTGTATGTTTCTTGAATCAGTAGTGCTGTTTCTCTCTTACCATGGACCATTTAACATGAATAAAACTAGTTCTAGGTGGTTACATTGTTAGATGTTTTCTTTGATTAAATGTGAAATTTTGCCTTCCTGGTTTGTGCATTGCCTTCTACTTTGACAGGAGTGATGATTGGTACAAATGCAGAGAGCTGATAGTGGATCATCAAACCGCAGAATAGTTGAAACTGGATAGGCCCTCTGGAGGTCTTCTGGTCTAAACCTCCCTGGCAGAAACCCCCTGCTTAAGCAGAGACAACTGGAGCCAGTTGCTCAGGACTGTTTCCAAACAGCTTTTGAGTATCTCCAAGGATGGAGATTCTGCAACCTCCGTGAGCAACCTGTCCTAGTGCTCTGTCACCCTCACAATTAAGAAGTATTTTCTGATGTTCAGGTGAAGCCTCTTGCTTTTCAGTTTGTGCCTGTTGTCTCAGATGCTATCACTGCTCACCCCTGAAAAGAGCCTGTCTCCGTTGTCTTTGCGCCCTCTTTTCATATACATTATGTAGATATACACCCACCCTTTATATAGATTAATATGATCCCCTTGAGCCTTCTCCAGGTTGAACAGTTCCAGCTCTCTCAGCCTTTCATCATAGGAGAGATGCTCCAATCCCTTTGTCTTCTTCATGGCCATTTTCTGCACTGTCTCTATTGTGTCTGTATCTCTGTTACACTGTGGAGCCCAGGACTGAACGCAGCACTCAAGATGCAGCTTTGCCAGTCCTGAGTGAGGGCTGGGAAGGATGGACTCAACCTGCTGGCAACATTGTTTCTGATGCAAGGCAGGATGCTGATGCTGTCTGCCTTCTTTGCAGCAGTGGCATATTGCTGGCTCGTGTTCAAGTTGGTGTCCACCAGGACCTCCAAGGCCTTTTTTGACAAGCTGTTTTCCAACATGTACTGGTTCATGGGGTGGTTCTTCCCCAGGTGCAGGACTTTGCACTCCCCCTTGTTGTCCATTTGTCTTGGATCCTGGTAAAAATCATTCTTGTTGAATTTCCTGCCTCTGTCATCAGGCCAAGTTTGTAGGTTTTTGGTTTTGTTGCTGTTTTCATGGCTGTGGGGTGTTGGGACAGCTTCAGGATCCTAGTAGCTGAGTAACATTTACATACGTGTAAACTCTTGTTAACCAAAACAGGTGGTCATGCTGGCCAGGAGTTTGAGAATTACACACCATGCATAGCAGCTGACATGTTCAGAGCTTGTCTTTTAATGATAATGTTCCTTGTTTTAATGAGGATTTCTTTGAAAGCTAGGAGGCAGTCCCCATTCATTTTCTTAAAAACAAACAAAAAATCGTAGCATTTGCAAATAATATTCCTTGAAAGATTATGTTGATGATTGTGTCTCTGTGGGTGTCAGTAGTATCGTTTGCTAATGTGGTAGAATTAGTCACTGCATTTTCCTCTGGTAATGACCCAGTCCTTTATAAACATTTCTCTGTAGCTGTAGTCTCTTTGTGTTGTGCTGTAAGAAGATACCAACTGATTTGGAGTTACTTGTGTCATGCCATTAGTGCTGGGTCACCTGATGCAGTGGAGTTCCTGAGATAATTTTCTTTCTTTAATCTCTTTAGGCTAGTTTTAGACATGAATCTGTTGGGTTTTTTGCCATGTTTACTTCTTTCCTCCAAAGTCTCAGAGCATTTCTTAGGTTGGGATGGTTACTAGTTACAGTGACCTAAGTATCTGCCAGACAAGTGGGTGCTTAACGTAGGTGAAGTGACAGATGATCCCTTTGATCCTCTTTGCTATCCAGAGTAAAAACTGTTCTGTAAATGAAGTTTGTCCTTCCCTTTACTTTTTGAGCTCTCTTGGTCCTGGATAGACATTTGCTTATTTGGACATAAGCGCAGCTTCTTTTTCAACTTACTCTCTTCTGTTTAGAACAAAGAATTGTCTTGAGATCAGGTTTGGGGATTTGAGTGCAAGACTGAGAATGGAGTATTTCATGCTATTATTGTTAGTGAGTCAGTTACTCTGTTGATTTACTCACCTTTGATGCCTACAATAAATATTTCACATAATTATCAAACACACTTTAAGATTGGCAGTGATTTGTAGGAGTTGTATAATGAAACAGCTGTTAGGAGTGAATGAATAGCAGTTTTCACTGAAAGTTGTATTAACTAATGAGTAAAAAGGGGACTGTTTTATGGGACTATTTTTTATTGCCTAGACATTTTTTGTCTTATATTTCTATGATGCATATGTAGACGCATATATGAGGGATGTATCTACATTACCAATAAAAAAGTTTTCTTAATTCATTTGTTTCTGGGCACTGTCAGTTGCTTTTTATAAGTTAAAGAAATAAAAGTGTCATATAAGGTATGTATTAAAGTTTTATAATTTGGAAGGTTTCTATAGACCTGTGGTTATTATTTTGTGCTGCTAGGTTTAACTTCTTGTGGGTCTGCATCTTGAAGGATTAATGTTCATTAGCCATGGATTCAGACATAGTAACAAATATTGAACACATTATAAATGGATGTTAATGTAAAATACCTTGATTTAATTAAAATTCAAAATTTGCTTTTTGTTTTATCAGCAAACACATATCTCTTTATGGTGCAAGCTCGTGGTATAATGTTGAGAGAAAATGTAAAAACAATAGGACACATGATCAGATTGTACACTAACAAAAATACTACACTGAATGGCACAGGTAAGAATATTTTTTCTTTAATTTAATTTTTAAAGGAGCTTTATGCTGGGGAAAAAAAAAAAGCCAAACCTTTGTGGCATGTTCTTCACTGCAAAAAGCTAGACCCAGGTCTTACCTCTCTGTAATAGATGAAGGCCAAATAGTTGCTTTTTATCAATTCACCTTAGCAGGAAATATTTGTCATAGTTGTAACAAAGATATCTTGATTTAATTGTTGTACCTTTAGTGCAGTAATTTTTTTGTTTGTATTTTTTTTTTTAATCATGCTGCTGGGAATGTTCTTACCTTCATGATGATATGTTACAAATTCAGTTGATAACATAGTTTCTTACAAAAATCAATTCCTCTTTTTAAGATTATCCTGAAGGAAACAATTCTAGTGACTGTGTTGCTCAAACAACAATGTATCTTCCAGAAAACTTCACTTACTCTCCTTACCAGGCTTGTCCAGAAAAGCTGCCTTACATGAGTAAGTTTTAAACTCGCCTTAATGTTTATCCAGTTAATTGGATTGTACTAAAACAAAGTACAATTATTTCAATATAAAATATCAATGTAAGGAGTTAAAATATATATCAGAAAAGAATGAATAAAAAGTATCTGAGAATGGACAATAATGCTAAGCAGAAGTTTGCATGTAACCATTGCATTACTAAAGCTTTTGGCCTCTTTAATAATATCCTAGTATGTTTTAAATTTTATTTACAAATTATTTTATTTTCTACAAATTCGTTATTAAATTGCTTAATTAATATATAGGAATAGTCTAACTTTAGTAAAAGTACCTATTCAGAGTTACATATTTTGAGGAATAGTTAAAAATTTCTGTATTGGAAATGGTAGTCCTAATACAGTGATTCATGAATCAGAAACTGGTTCTCAAAACTTCATCACTAATCAGTATATGGAATCAATATATGGAAAACTGAACAAGATGGTGCAGTGAAGTGAGAAGTGATAGAGATAAGGAAGTGCCAAAGCCTTGTCATAATGAATAAGTAGTGCTTATATAACAAGTGGAAAGATGTGATCCTCAGGAAATTTTAATATTAAGCTTTTGAGCTCAGATGCCTAAGATCCTAAGCTATTAAATGGAACTTGTTTAAGTAACATTAATTTTATTTGTGTTTGAGCCTAGAATTTAAACTTCTAGTTGTTTTGTTTAAAAGTGTTTAGTTGCAGCAGAGTGTCATGCAGAAATTAGAGACTGAATACTTTGGCACCACTGCTGTTTTGGTTTCTTGGGTTTTTATAAAACCTGTAATATTAGGGTTGTTGTATTAGCAGTATTATCCTAGTGTATGTAGAAGGGCTTATAAGCAGATATTGCACAATTAAAACAGTTACACAAATTGAGATGGGAAGAGTTCCTTTATGCGAGTCAGTGTCCTAAACGTGATTTAATAATATGGCTGAAATGCTGTTGGCATGGTTTTTTTTTTTTTCATCATCTTCCTGTTGACAAAGTTTGACTTTCAAAGTCATGTGGTTGTTCTTTCCTATAAGATTCCTTACTTAAAAAAATAAAACTAAATTATTGTAATAGTAAATATTTTAGCTACTTTGGGTAACATATAAAAAATTTGAAAAATGTCTACCCTGGATAACCAGAGAAACAAGAATTATGGTTATGATGATTGAAAAATTAATATAAATCGGTATTTTTAATGAAACTTTCAAGGGCTGAATTCTGCCAGATTAGTTAGTTCAAAACTGTGTTGGCTTCTGCTGCCTTTTTTACTTGTATATTAGTCTGCTGTCCAGGAGTGATGAGGCAAGTTAGAAGGTACTAAGGTACATTAGTAGGTCAGACCTCCTTATAGCACACTAAGGTACCTTAGTAGGTCATCGCACTTATCGCATGTTATCTTAAATCATTGATGCAGTTTAGAATTGCCAGAGTAGGGATGCGTTCTACCCTGTCATCCTTGCTATCAACCACTTTGGCTATATGTAATTCTACCAGAATTTTGTCTATAGGTCTCCATATTGCTGCTCTCTCTCTTTTCTTTTGATTTTTTTTTAGTAACGTCCTTCTGCTTATTCTCTCCTGCTTAATTTAATAGAAAAATTGTAATTTTAATACCCTTTGATTTTCATGTATGCTTTTTTAATCATCATCTGTATGTTTAATTATAATCTAAATAAAGCTTCTCTGAAGGTTATTTAGTGCAATGTAATATTGTAGGTTATTTTGAGATCGCAAGGGAAGAAAGCTTTTCAAATGATGTATATTTTGACCTGCTTAATAGATTAAAGTTATTATAGAAGTCAGCTATTCTTCTTTACATCAACTTGATGAATTTGTATTGTGAAAGGAGTGTAGTAAAACTGTGTTTTGTCCCAAATATGTGCACTCTTAAAATAGGACCAGCTAGTGCTTTTGTTAGTGACTCAGTCTTTCAGTTTATAACTCACTGGTTGAGTATTGCTATGCTAGTTCATAAGCAAGACGCCTCTACTTCAAGATAGAAGCAGTACAAAACAGCTTTAATCAGCATAATTTTAATACTGAGTAGAAAGGTAAATGGAAAGAGATTAGTTTTTCAATTATATGAATTAAAACCCTCTTGTTAAGAATTTTTAAGCAGTCACTTCATGGTTTGTCTAACAACTAGCTCTTAATGAGGTATAATAAATATAATATCCAGCTATTTTACTTTCATCACTTCAGTACACTGAAGCTGAATATCCCTAAACCATTTTTAATAGATGTTAGAAAAATCTATTTTGTGTTTCAAAAATAAGTCATCAGTGAAGGAAGTTCTACTGTCTCCAGAAGTAGTATATTTTACTATTCTGTTCACTGAATAGTTAAGCTTTTCCCAGTACTCAACCTGCATTTATTTTTTTTCTCTTTTTCCCCTCCTGCAAGTAAGTTGCCCTTCTTGATGCTTGGAAAAAAGTTGGCTGCCATCTATGTACCAAATTATTCTGTCTTGAAAAGACTCATGTTTTTGCCAGCCTCTTCCTTTGTAGATAAACCAGTAATTTCAGCCTTTCTAGACTACACAGTTTCTAAAGCTCTTGTCATTCTTGATTTTTGTATTGTAGACTTTCTCTAATTGGATTTCCTTTTGAAGCATCATAACTGCCTAAAACAGTGGTTACAAAACAAGCTAGTAATTACCTTCTCTGTTTTTCATGCAACAGTGGTTAATGTGTTCCAGAATGAGATTTGCCATTTTGTGCAGTTGCATTACAGTTTATTGTCTCATACTAATAGGCAATCCATTATAAACCGTCAAAATATCTTTCTGCATACTGCAGCATAGCCAGGTATTTCCTGGTTTGTGTGCATATGCTTCATTTCTCCTTCACTAAAATTGCGTATTTTTTTAACAATTAATTCCATTTTGGATTTCAGCATGTGTCTGATTTGTGGAAATGATTTTGTTTTCTGATTCGGTTCTTCAAAATCCTTCTGCTTCCTCAGCTTACCTTTTTTGTGGATTGAATAAATATGTTTTACTGCAGCATGCTAGACAGTGATGTAAGTAGTGAATACTAAGCCCAGATATTTACAGAGATGCCTTCTTTCCCCACCAGTGACAGAAATACTGCTGGTTTCTATTCGGTCATCTCCTGTGTACTTTTGATAGTACCAATATTTCATTTTACTACAGGTAATTTTTAAACAGTTTGGAGGGAATTTCATCATGTCTCATAAAGTTAGAAGCACCTGCCTCATATAAATACTGTTTTACCCGTCCCCCTGCTTTTTTTTTTTGTATTTTGTTTGTTTGTTTGTTTGTTTTAAACTCTGTAAGCATCTGAACTTTTCTTGGGAGACTAAGGCACCTGAGTCATTTGCATCGTGTTATTTGCTTCCTTTTCTGGTATAGTAATTGACCTTCATTCATCTTTATTTTCCTATTAAACTCTATAAACTGAAAGGCTTTTGTTGCTTCTTTGTCTCTTGGTAGTTGAAATTGATTTGGTGATCTATTTACTTTTTGAAATTTAATTTGTACATGTTTACACCGTATAAACTTGTCCTTTGTTGACTACTCTTATTTTTACTTTTTGGAACATTTCTGTTTCAGGTTATTGCACAGTTTCAAATACAACCATAATGCTAATCCAAGCTTGCTTATTTATTTTGCTTATTTATTTTATCTGCTCTGTAGGATTAGCTTGTTCTGGTATATATTTATTATCTTTTTTCCAGCAACTGCCAAATTTCCTTTTTCTTCTAAAGTAAATAAATGAATGTGAGTGTTCAAATCTGTTCTTAGAAGACATTCTCCTTATTGTGCTGTTCTTGATCCTTTTTTTTTATATATCGTTTTCCTTTTTTTTCATAGTTACTTTCTGCATTTAATCAGATCCGAAACTAAAATAGCTTTTTCAGTATTTCTGCCTTCTGAAAACAGTAGTTATTCCTAATATGCTCCAAATATGTCAATCTTTCCAAAAGATTTAGAGCTAGTTAATTTGTTGTTATAATGTGAGGCAACCTTTGGACACAAATAGGCTCTTTTGGGTGCAGGCACAGGGGAGAAAAGTGGAATAATTTCTTTTGCTGACTTTAAAATTCCAACCCCTCCTGAAAAACTTAAATTTTTAGACAAAAATAAGTAAAACATTTTGTGGTGTTTGTCAGATGACTATTGCAAGTTTTTTGTGCGATGCTCTAGCATAGTAGTTGCTGAACAGCAACTTTAGTTTCTGGCTAATTAGTGTTACTCTACTCTTTTCCCCCATGTTTTCTTGATTCCTTCTGATTTCGAGGAGGTTTAGTGTGAATTGTCATTTCCGATTTTGAAATTTATACACATATGTAAGCTAATGAGCAACAACTCTTAGTTATCAGCTAAGTATTTTCTCATAATAAGTAATAACCTGATTATTTTTGCTACCATATTGAGGTCATTATTCAATATATTACTGAATTTTATTGTCATCAGTAGGCATTTGAAAATGCTTTTTCCGTTGGGCTAATTAACTCTATCAGTGGTACTTTTCAAATCCAAGCCACTTGCTGTAAATTGTGTTGAGGCAGATAGTGGTGAGTTAGTGGATGAAGGCTGCACACGCAATATGTGATTATTTAGAATTTAAATTGAGGAAGTTTGCTGAGTGTAGTGATGACACATTTTCATTTTTTTGTGGAAGTGCAAGTAGGAAGACACCAAGGATTTGAGCATTAGTTCAGTAGTGCAGATGATGTGGAATTGTTAACAGTGGTAATAGATACAGAATTCAAATTACTTTTCATGCTCTGTGTCCTGTGATAGGAGTATTTTGCTGGTAAGGTTTATTGAAAGAATGTTTATATTGGGAAATACTGAAATTCATTCTGTAAAACCTGAATATTAAGAGGGTAGTATAAATAGTTTCATTTTTTTATCTGTAGGTAATGTAACTACAAATTTCTCGTGCTATTTATCTGTGATATACCTTGTAGTGTTAGATCTGATGTCTTAATTCAAATTTATATTTTTTTCCTTAGGAGGCCTTATAGATGTCAATATGAGTGAAATTAGTTTTGATGAAATACAGCAACTGTTTTCAAAAGATTTAGACATTAAACCAGGGGGACACTGGAAACCAAAAGACTGTAAGCCAAGATGGAAGGTGAGATGCTGTTGGGTTATTTTTGTTATTTTTTTCTTTTTGTGTTGGTGTATAAGAATAGTTTACCATTGCAAGCACTCAGTCTTCTGCTGCTATGCATTTTAAACAATATGCTGTATTATGCTATCTGTGCTCAAGAGAGTAAAACTTGAAGAAAACTTGAAATGAATTATCAAGAACTTCTAAAGGTTCATTATCTGTTGTTGCTAAACATATTATCATATGGATGCAAACTTGCCTTGTGTGTATGTTGCTTAAAATATAATTAAAAGCAAGTGAATGTAAAAGGGAAGTCTTATTTATATTTTACTCAGATTTTTTTTTAACATGCTTTCCTACCAGGAATGAAAGTTTAAAACACAGAGGTGATTTAAATGTAAAAGTTGAAAAGTCTGTGTATGCCATGGGAAATTTGATCTGTATTGAAGCATTGAAATTTAAAAATGCTAATACAATAGCTTAATATACATCTAATTTTTTGAAGGTGGCAATCCTTATTCCTTTTCGGAATCGCCATGAGCATCTTCCAATTTTTTTCCGTCATCTGATACCTATGTTGCAGAAGCAGCGTCTGGAATTTGCCTTCTATGTTGTTGAACAGGTAAGAGCATTTTCTTGAAAAGTTACTTTTCAAGATTCCTCTCTAAAGGGGATTTGATATTTTTAACAAGGTTTGGATAAATCCAGAATTTAAAAATTACTCTGCTGTTCTAATCCTTTGAATGAAAAAGGAAAGTTCAGCTCCATTCCCCAGTTTAAGCAATGGCCAGATACATACTGCTTTTCTTCAAATATGGGCTGATATTTTATAGCTGATAACACTTCGTTTTTGAATCTATTGTCTTTGTATGTACTCAAGGACAAAAAAGATGGGGCTACATCGGATTGGTGACTGATGATCACCAGTGGTCTTCTTCAGTGCTCAATTATAGGGCCAGTTCTGTTCAGTATACTTATCAACAATCTGGATGCAGGAGTTGAATGCAACATTAGCAAGTTTGCTGATGATACCAAACTGGAAGGTGCTGTTGACTCTCTTTAGGGGTGGAATGCCTTGCAGAGGGATCTAGATAGGTTGGAGCATTGGGCAATGATTAACACATCAAAATGCTGGATTCTGCACCTAGGATGGAGTAAAGCTGGGCACAAGTATAAACTGGAAGAGGAGTTGCTGGAGAGCAGTGCTGCAGAAAGGGATCTGAGCGTGCTCATCAACAGCAGGCTCAATGTGAGTCAGTAATGTGCCCTGGGCTGCCAAGACGTCAAACCGCACCCTGGGGTGCATGAAACACAGCAGATCTAGTCAGTCAAACGAGGTGATTATCCTGCTGTATTCAGCATTGGTGTGGCCTCACCTTGAGTACTCTGCAGTTCTGGGCTTCAGAGTTCATGAAGGATATGAAAGTCCTTGAAGGCCTCCAGAGGAGGAAAGTAACAAAGCTGGGGACAGGGCTGGAAGCATGGCCTGTGAGGAGCAGCTGAGGACTCTGGGCTTGTCTAGTTTGGAGAAAAGAAGGTTGAGGGGTGACTTCATTGCTCTCTACAGCTTCCTGAGGAGGAGAAGGGAAGTGCTGATCTCTTCTCTCTGGGATCCAGTGACAGGACACATGGGAATGGCTCAAAGCTGATAGTAGGTTCTTTCCGACTGAAATAGTCTATTTTATTCTAGTTGACTGTTTCAACAAGAAACAAAGTGTAGTGTTTCTTTCTTAGTTTATATCATGCTATGTTTATCCAAACCACACATGTTTTGATATTTCAGTTACTAGTGCTATAAGTTGCTAGCACTGTTATGTTTTGTGTAAAAGGGGAGAAGAATACAGTTGATGTAGTTGGTTCTAGCCAGAGCTATTGCTCTGCTTAGCTAGAGGAATAACAGCCATCTTTGTCAATGTTTTTCTTTAGTTCTCATAGTATTGAAATTTTGTCTCTTTCTTCTTGATTCTTGCAATGTCTCTTTTGTTTTCTGTTTGAAGACAGGTACGCAACCTTTTAATCGTGCAATGCTCTTTAATGTTGGATTCAAAGAGGCTATGAAGGATGCTGCCTGGGACTGCATAATATTTCACGATGTGGATCACTTACCTGAAAATGACCGAAATTATTATGGATGTGGAGAAATGCCACGCCATTTTGCAGCAAAGCTGGACAAATACATGTACATGTAAGTAATTAGCTTTATTCTTGTTTTTTAAAGACCCGGAAACACTCTTAAAGTGTGTGTGAATTTTGTGATTGTATACACTGTAGGTGAAACCAGTAAAACAGCCTCCTATTACATACATGAATATGCAGTAATTAAAGGAAGATTTAAGTTTAGTGTCTACATTTGATATGTTGCTAATTTGAAGATATTTATAATTTTCAGTGTTAAACTTGTTGCAGTGAGGTTGACTGTATTTAAGTCCATGTACATCAAAGGGGAAAAACTTAACTTGCTTATAAGGAATCTTGCCTGGCAACATGAGTTTTTCAGTACTTGTTAACAAAAACAAGGAGATAATCTTCAGCAGACTATTACAGGAAAAATGTCTTAATTTTCTTACGAATATACAAGTTATTTCTGCTTTGTACTGTTTTTTAAACAGGAGATTTTCTTACTGCTAGGACACTTAGTATTTTGTATTCAGCCCTATTGTCATTTGATGAATATAGTTGGTCCTGCTGTTTTGTTATTTTCTATACTTGTGACATTTTGCGTTAATGATGTTTCACTTGCTTTTTAACACTCTGCTATCTCATGACACTCTTCCAGTCACTTCATATAAAGCTGTAGCTTATTACTTGTTAGATGTATGTATTTGCCATCCTGAAAATTTACTTGTGAAGTTTATCAACTTGACAACTTGGTCAACCTGGCAGATCAAAAGCAATGCTCTGAAAACATGACACTGTTTGGACTTCAGTTTGTCAGTCAATTGGCAGTCAAACCTGTAAAGATTTTATATGCATTGAAAAATATCTAAATTAAACATAAAAATATGTATTTACATAATAACCTACATATTGATATATACATTTCTAAAATTTATAAAATGTCAAAATAGAGAAAGATTTTCAAAATATGTTTATGAAAATACAAAAATAAATACATAATTATGTATATATACAAAGAGTGCTTATGTACCACACACATACATACATACATACATACATACATACATATGAATATAAAGCTCAAACAGTTCCATTAACTGTCATACTCAGGTTGTTTTTATTTT
>WYDI02036168.1:0-21063 GCA_009867235.2 Psittacus erithacus | reverse complement strand
ACATACATACATACATACATATGAATATAAAGCTCAAACAGTTCCATTAACTGTCATACTCAGGTTGTTTTTATTTTTGGTTGATGGGTTGGTTTTGGGTTGTTATTGGGTTTTTTTGTTGGTTGGGGCTTTTTTGTCTGGAGGGTGTTTGTTTTGGTTTTAGGGAGGGGGGTGTCTCTGGGATTTTAGAACACCTGTTGTTTTATTTGAGTAGGGTTATACACAGTAACAACCTTCTCTGAAAACTATTAAGATCTGGTTAATCCTGTGTTTCCACAGAAGTCAGAAATTACGTGACTGTGTATTTTTCTTTCCTCTTGCATTCTGGAGTTACTTGTCCTTCAGTGTGGCAATTGTGTCTTAAGTGATGGTAAATCTTTTCGTAGTTAGTCCTGACTTCTTGAAGCTTCCAGATTTGGAAGCATCTCCTGAGAAATATGTTTGATTACTTTTATTTGATGAAATTGTGTGCTTTTTCTGTAAAGAGGAACACACTTTACTGTGACAGCTTCTAGGTTAAGGATGCAAGTCAATATTAATGGAAGTAAATATAGATACTTTTTGTTTTGTTTTCTAGATTGAAAATATGTTTTGAGAACTGGAAGTCACATTGCCTGGGCCTTACTATGTTACGTTATATAGCTATAGTGTCTGTGTTGGCCAACTGCTTATTACTTAATCACAGAATCATAGAGTGGTTTGGGTTGTAAGGGACCTTAAAGATCATCTAGTTCCATGCCCCCTGCCACGGGCAAGGACACCTTCCACTAGACCAGGTTGCTCAAAGCCCTGTCCAGCCTGGCCTTGAGCACTTCTAGGGATAAGACTGCCACAACTTCTGTAGGAAACCAGTTCCAGTGTCTCACCACCCTCGTAATGAATAATGTTTTCCTAATGTCAGCTGAAAGCCATTATCCCTTGTCCTGTCACTCCATGCCTTTATAAAAAGTCTGTCTCCAGATTTCTTATAGGTTTAATAATATGCGTTAGGAAATACTGTATGCTTACTGACAAAAAAAAAAACAAAAACAAAAACAAAACCAAAACAAAACCACAAAAACCCCACAAACCCAAAACTAAACCAACCTGCCTATAGATACTTTTGATTCAAAAGTTCTAAAACCTGGAAAATTTTTCTCAAATAAGTATACTTTTCACTGTGGTTACATATGTGCTGTTAAACAGTTCTGTAGGATGTAGTTACAAATTAAAATTGCTGATTTGATGCATTACTAATTGTAATTTTTTCAGTTGATCAAAGAGGATTTTTTTTTTTCAGACGAATAGTGTTGAAATACAATAGTTTGAGGGTTTCACTTAACACTTCAGCTATGGGTCTAAATTAGCCATCTAAAATATGTGGTAGATTTCTGTTTCATGATACTAATTTGAGCTAGTTTAAGAGTAGCTTGTATGTAAATCAGACACTACTGCAAACATTTTGTTCAACTTCCATGTATCTTACTTAATGTCAGTGATCTGTGAGCCAGTTTTGCTTAGTAAATACGTTCATCATCTGTTCATGTCCTTAGCTTGGGGTTCTTGTGTTTTTGAAGGGCATTGTTTAAAGAGAGGGTTACCTATCTAAGTTCAGCTACTAAAACAGAATTTGTCTCTTGTTTTCAGTCTTCCATACAATGAGTTCTTCGGTGGTGTAAGTGGCCTGACAGTAGAGCAATTCAGGAAGATCAATGGGTTTCCAAATGCCTTTTGGGGATGGGGTGGAGAAGATGATGATCTTTGGAATAGGTGAGTGTTCAGTGTTTACATCTTTCTCATTGCTCTGTGCAATCCAGCCTTTGAGAGCTATTAGGTGTTGCGTTTTTTTTTCTGTCAGATGTTACCTTTTTTAAATTTGTTTTAGATGAACAAATTCTAACACTTCTAAAGAGTTCACTTTAAAAATATCAGAACATGCTGTTAGAAGAGATAAGTATGATGTTCTTTTTTCTTGGCCTGGGCTTTTAAGAGCGAGATCTTGTAACAAATGACAGAATTAACAATAAATACCAGTATTAGCATATTTATTCTCATTCCTTCTAGTCTCTTATGCACTGTGTTTTGATTTTAATTTTCATTCCTCTTGCTGTTGGCATTATGGAATACCATCCCAAAGACATGAAGAGTAAGCATGAGAAGCAGTGTTGGAGACAGAGGCTAATTTGTTACTATATTAATATTCACAAATTGGACAATGGACAGCAATTATTACTAACTGCTTACAGTAAACAAGTGTAAAATGTTCCAGTTGAGCTGTTGAAACCAAGTGACTGCATAAGTTTATATGTAAAGAGATATTTTAAAGGAAGAGTTTGTAGATTTTTATTCTTTTTTCCTTACTGATATTTTTATGCAGCTGTGCTTTAAGAACAAAGCAGGAAATACTAAATATGAAATAATAATAGTTATTACTACTATTATTTGATACTTCATTGGTTTTTGCCAGCTTTTGTAGTTGTTGGGTTAGGAGTGTTTTGGTGTTTTAGGGAGAGAATGTCAGTGAATGTAAAGACTAGCTTTAAAAGATTTGATGCACGTTTTTCACTTTTGCTATAACTTTTAAAATCATCTCTTTGCTACACTTCAGAAAAATGTTTATGTATTGTACCACAGGGTTCACTATGCTGGATTCAATGTAACAAGACCAGAAGGAGATTTAGGGAAATACAAATCCATTCCTCACCATCACAGAGGTGAAGTCCAGTTTTTAGGACGGTAAGGGAAACAGAAAACTGGTCAAATGGTAGAGCTAAAGATGTAAAATTTTTTCTTACGTATATAGAAATCTTCCACACATACAAATAAGCAGTGCTTATCAGCGTTATTCCATCTTTAATGCTAAACTTTGTGTTTTCTTAAACACAGTTTGCTGTTAGCATATTTCTTATTTAACCATGAGAGAGACTAAGTTTGTGTGTCAGAAGATATTATCATCATAATCCTTGATGCAGAATGTTATTGTTCCTTAATAGTTTGGGCATTAGTGCTGGCAGGGCTCCATTAGCTGGTTAATTTGGATATTCTGCAAAAGAAAGCAGTGCATCTAAGGAATATCACTCCTGCATGAAAACAGGCTTTAAAACTCCTCAAGGATTGGTTTCTTCCATCATATTCATTCTTTTCTGAGCTGCCATCTTTTCATTTCCTGCTTATATTGTCATGAACTTTTTCTTTTGGGTTTTCATTCTTTTGCTACAAAGATGCAAAAGCCACTGTAATTGGCCAGTAGGTTCTGGCTGCTCTACCTTGAAATAGTAAACAAAATGCAGCAGCTGAGCTACACCTAAAAATTAGTATGTGAAAAGTAAAATAAATGGCTTATGGTATGTGCTTTCAGATAATTAGAAGTACTGCTGAGTTCTGTTAACAATAGGTGTTTTTTTCAGGGAGCATCTTTTTTTTTCTGCTTTATTCATAATTAAAAAAAAAAAAAAAGACAAGTACAGTAGACATGAGGAAATACCTGACATGGAATTAAAATTACAAATATGTAAGGTGGGGAAGGGGAACTCTGGTTTTTTTTAGTCACCTCAAATTTGCAAATGCAGGAGTCTCAAGAATGAAATAAAGAACAATTTCAGCTTTTAAACGTATAATGATGAACAGTGGTGGTTCCTAGATATTCTCTGAGCTCTATAGTTGAGTTTTATAGCGAAAGAACATGAAGAAATTGAATGTTCTTTAAAAATCAGTTTTGTTTGGGATCATAAAAAGTATACATATTGAATTCCTTCTTTGATATTTAGTCTTACTGTTAACTTGTATATGTGAATATAAAATCTCACTGTATTTAAAAAACAGAAAGTGGCTTCTTTGAAAGCTTAGGTAGGCAATTTTGTAATTTCAAGGGCTGAGAGGTAGTTTCCTAATTTAAAGCATATTTCAGAATTAAATGAATGTTACAGTATCATGTCTAACATCAATTGAATTGTCTTGCAAATCTTTCTCATGTTTTCTTCTTCCAACTCCCTCTGCAGATATAAACTTCTGAGGTATTCCAGAGAACGTCAGTATATTGATGGGTTGAACAATTTAATATATACTCCTAAAATATTTGTCAGTAGATTGTATAAAAATATAACTGTTAATCTCATACCAGAGCTTGCTCCTGTTAGAGACTATTGATGAAAGTGGAGTGACAAGCTACCCTACCAGAATAAACTTTTAACACTGGAAGCTACTAACAGACACTTTAAAACAAAACAAAACCAACAAGCAGCATCTTAGAATTAGAGATTTTCGACCATTTGATGATGCATATTAGCAGTGAGAAGTGATTGTATGTACCATGCATTTTGTTCAAAAAGGAAAGGCAGCAGCTACCACTCAGATGTTTACAGCATGAGACTACTGTTCAAGCCTTCATTCTTCATATTCTTCTATCTTAACTACTCAACTAAATAAACTGCAGAAAACAGACTTGTAGCTTCTCTGGAAGTAGGGACAGAGGCCTCTTCCAGATATTTTTTTATACTAAACTGCCTCCCCACCCTATATTTAAATGAATGCTTTTGTTTCTTTTTAAAATGTGTTTTGTAAATATGTGATGTAAATGAATGTGTGTACATTGCTTTTAAATTGCTCAATATTTTATGCTTCAGTGTGCGAGTGTGTTCTTGTTTGAATTCTATAGGAATGTTTTTATTAGCATGAAAGAACAAGTGTAAAATGTAAGTATGCTTAAAAAAAGGTTATACCTTATGTGAAATGAAGGAAATATTAATTGTTGGCCAGCTATGACTGTAAACTGTTATACTAGTTTTGAGCTCTAGGCCTCCTGCATATCTGTATAGAAAAATCAATTTCATATATGAACATGCTAGAAAGAGAGCTTTTAATTTTATTTATTGCCAGCAAAATTTTATGATACCCTGCCTGACATCTAAATCCTATTTATATGCATATTGCATGTGTATTACAGAAAATCTTGCAGTTGTCGCGTTTTATGATCTACAGGAACTGTTTCCAAGTGTGCCACTAGTGTCAATGTCAGGGATTTTAATGCCTAAAACAGTGTGTCTGGGTGCGTACAGTATTTTGATATTGTTCTTTTTTTTTAAAGAATCCTAGTAAACAGCACTTTTATTCCTCCAAAATCAGAAGAGCCAAAAATGTGTCTTCATTGGAAGAATATTTAAGTTAGATTTTTAAGAAAATAATGAAACATAGTTCTAATAGTTCTAATGCTTGTATTGTGGGATTTTCAGAACCACGGTGTTGGTCGCACTGCTCCGCTGATGATGTGATGACATAAGCGGAACTAAAAGCTGGCCAATATAATATATTAATCAATATAGTTATTTAAGGGCCTATTCTGGTAGAGTGCTGAGTGCTTCTATGATGCACTGAGTATCCTCAAGTCAATGACTTAAAATGAGATTGAGGTTGCGCAGCCCAACTAAGGATTGGTCCTTTCTGTTTCTCTATTTTTGTGGTGGTGGATGTATAACTAGCCCCTTTCCTTGGCTTATAATGCAAAACATATCTTCTTATTTTCTGTTTCCTTGTAATGTTATGCTACCCAAAAGTATCCCACTACTAAGCATTATTATCTTTTTCCAATATTTTTTTACATCCCTTGTTAATACTAAGGAAAAGGACTGGATCATTTATTTTCTATGTTAATGCAAAGATACTGACCAAGATCTACTAAGCTGTTTTGTTTGTCACAGTTACTCAACTCTTTAGGAACCAAAGACTGACTTCTGCTCCCATGAAGAATGGAAAGCAGTGTATAATAAGGATTGTTTATCCGTAGAGTGTTCTGTAAGAGTGTTGACAGGGAATATTAACTTTAACTCATTACTATGTGTTGATTTCCTGAATTGCTACCACAGATGGTGTGGTGCTTTGTGTATTTGAGTTTGTTTGCCATAAACACCTTTTATTTTTCTGATATCCCAGCAGCAAATTTTGCCCTTAACCATTCTTCAGTAAAGTTATGAGCTTAGTTGTAGGCATCCCAAATATTTAGTAGAAATGTAATGATTTGATATAAGTAGTTGAGAACAATTGTAAGGGATATTTTAAACTGTATTGGAATTACCTTGAAATCTACCAGTTAATCTAATATGCTTAAGGAATGATGTAATGCAATAAAAATAACAAAGAGCATAAAGTGAACAAAACATCCTTCAAAAGCATGCTTAAGTGGTTTTATCAGCTCCTGATACATTTTTCTATAACTGAGTGTATAGAATATTCTGAAGCATCTAGATAAAGGTGAGACAATACACTGTATGAACACTTACATCTTCAAAATAAAACTAGTCTTACTTCATAGCAGACTAATATAATTCTTTAAGAACTGTTAAATAAATTTTTAAATCCCTCATGTAATTTGAAGTGATTTCTGGTTTTCAGTACTAGTTCACCTACAATATAACACCTGTGATTATGAAACATCCTTCGGTACTGTAGGTCTGTACTGTTTTCTGAAGCATGCTTTTGTGCCCATTTGTTAGGCATTCTGTGAAATTACTGTGCAATCTTTGAAAATTCTAATGCATATATATGTATATATGCACACTTATATACATATTATATTACATATATGCTGTGGCTGAGCTAATATAACTTTACAGCTCCAAGTGATTAATCATGTATGGTCTCAAAAAAATGTGATTTAAACCAGTATGTGAATGGATTATGACATATAGCTGAGTTCCTAAAATGTTTCCAGTTTGATGCCCCAAAGTGATAGATGTTAAATTATGAATTGTTAACCAATGTTCTTTAAATACCTTTTATCACTTTTCTGGGAACTTCTAAAAGTTGCCATGTTAAATTACATCAAAATAGTGTTTGTATACTACCTGCTTGAACTCAGTACTATTCTGTAGTGAATTTTAACATAGACAGTGCCTTCAAACAAAATAAATGCGATGCAGAACTATGAGTTGTGCACATTCCTTTTGATATTTTCATGGTTCTTGTAAAATGTAGAGAGAAGCCAATCACATTGCCTTTTGCATTGCTTTCAAGGCAAATTAAGCATGTCTTCCCTTCAAGGAGTGAGTATGGAGGGGGAAGAGAGAGGGAGTGTTTTACAAGACCCTGAAGATGTCGCAAATTGACAAGTGAAAATGTTACAGAAAATTAACAGTGGAATCTGGTTGATATGATGTGGTACTCTTCAGCCCATTTGCTGTATTTCAGATTAAAGGAGAATATATAATTTAAGGTCCATTTTGCAATAGACAGTGTATGGAAAAGCAAGTGCAAAATGTCCTTTTTCTCGGATCTTGCCAGTCTATTTTTCTATCATTATGTTTACTAATGACTGTGTTGTAGTGGGTAACTAATGAGCCAGTTATTTAAAAATATTAAAAGGATCCATTGCGTTATCAGCAAGCGGAAGTGTACTTAAGATTATTTTATTTGTAGAGGTGTGTAAGATAGTGTTAATGAAAAATGCACTAAAACAAATGCTGGGAATTTCCTGTGTATTATCATAGTTTTGTTTTTTTTGTTGTTCATGGAAATGTTTGTACTTTTTTATCATTGTCTTTTATGAAATATAATGTTCTAAAGATTGTGTTGGCTTGTTTATTCTGAGATTCTGTGGAGAATGTATCTTGAGTTTTGTTTATAGACAACTCATTTTTCTAGTGCTCAGTCCCTTGAAGTAACAAAAGGAACACCTGACCAGCAGATACATCAGGTTAGGCAGTGATGGGATCAAACCATAGGCTAACTATTTGGTTTCCGTTTACTGGTATTTATATGCTTTCAGCTTCTGGTTTTATTAGGATAAATGACTTGCGTCTTTGCTTGCTTTTCCAATGGCTCTATTAATGGCTTCTAAGTATTTCTGTTTAGGATTACTCTTTCTTATATATGGATTTCAAGAATGGGAAATAGAAGTATTCATCCCTGTTTCTCCTGGCATTAAATAGGGAGCTGGTTTTCTCAGGAATCATCAGTTATCCTTATTTTTCTTTGTATCTTATAGCTATTACAAAAGCGTCTGATGGTTAGAGGTATGCAAGTAATTTTTGGGAGTACTTCATCTGGGGTCAAAGGTATTTGCAAAATTTTATGGAAATATGCAAACTTGTTAAGTATGTTTGATGTATATACTTTTCTGCAGCACTGGATGGGGACTCTTCTTGAAAGAGTTACCAGTTACAATATATTGGAAAGGAGGAAAGAAGGTATTTTAAGTATGTGTAGCATCCTTAATTGCTATTCTCCTTGCTGTCTCTTTTAAGCTGCTTTTGCTTCTATATCTCAAAAATCAGAATCTGGTGATTATGTGTCATCCTGGGAAGTAGTCCCATGCAAATTCATCTGTTGTGGATTTCAGTGATAAAGTGTAGATGATGGTAGGTGGTAGTCTGCATTTCCTGTGGGCATAATTTTCATGGACACCTTTCAGATGTGTTTTGTTCTCTTCCTTTGCAAGAAGGAGTATAGTTTATTAACTTCATGGAAGACCTTGATTTATTCTTAGAATCTCAGTAATGGAGTTTCAGTGCATTTTTTTCTAAGCTTAATGTGTTTTTTCAAACCCTAAATTTTTATTCAGAAGAGTAATACTTACACAATACAGAAATAAAGAATACTTTTATTCAGAAGAGTATTTGAAAACAAAATCAATACATATTTCTCCTAAAACTAACAAAGTGAAAAAACAAGTGATTTACTGTTGATACAGTCAGAAACTAAGTTCTTACCATTGATTAAATCTTTATGCCTCTAAATTGTCATCCTTAATATTTGCTTCTATTCCACTGGCTCACTAACTACTGCTGTAGTTGAGTAAGAAAAGGGACTGAGGAGAGCAACAATGGAGTAATGTCGATAACTACCATCATTAGCTGTGAACACCACCTGGAAAAAGAAGAAAGCAAATATAAGATTAATGAGAAGTGATCTCTAGACATGAGCCTATATGGAACTGTTGTATTCATTTTATCTAACCTGTCACAAAACTTTGGAAATACCTTCTCTTGTGGTCATTTGATCACAGTGATCTGCAACTGCCCGTCACACAGTTTTTCCGCATGTTAAATATCTTTTTCTAAAAGCATCCCTGTCACGTATATTATTTAAAATTTCATGAAATGTATTTATTATCCAAATAGGGGTTTCTTTCATGGTACTCATAAACAGTTCCTTATTGAACCCATTGGCTGTCTTTATAAAAAATGGAAAAATAAAAATGGCATTCTTTCAAGTATTTGAAGTATTTGGCTATTTTTATTGCTCTTATGAAGTCCTGAGCTTTGAGGAACAGAATTAAACATAGTGCTACAGTCAGTTCATCAGGCTAAAATATGAAGCAATGAGTTTCTTCTTTGCATATCTAGTAGATAGAGAGGGACTGCATTAGTCCTTTGGCCTAATGGTAATAACATTATGTGTCTTTAACATCTTTCCCAGCTCCTGTCCTCTGCTTTGATTTCTCCTTTTACATAGTAATTTTTTCTGTGAGATGATGGGTGTCAACTTTTAAAATAGATAGTTCTATGGTGCATAGCTTCTGCTCCTTTCAAAATTAATAAAAAAGATGCATATGAAACAGCCAGTAAACTGAGCAAAACATGATGTTCCCCACTGAGGCTTATTTTTAAGAAAGGAGCTTTTGCACTCTAGGTTAAATTTATTTCTAGTCTGGAATATAGACTTAAACATTATCTTGATGTGTAATGAATTTATTGCGTGCTGTAAATCTTTCATCTTGCCTCTTTTATTTCTGTTATCACAGAAGGCAAGACTATCCAGCGTTAACCTTCATTGTTGTCTAGAATAAGAATGTAATTTTTCATCCATTTTAAGGAACCAGAAACGGAGTTTAACCCAGGTGTTTGCTACCTTCAAGGAGATGAGGAATGACTGGGCAGCAGTTGCAGACTATGGCTAGTGGAGTTCACTGGTCTGTCACAGTCCACCAAACAATGATACAGGACTGCAGCTGCTACTGAAAGCTCACATGAAAGGACTGATGCTGTGGAGGGGGAGAGCCCCCATGGAGTCCCTGACCCTGTAGCTGGCCTCAGTTGGTACCTGATCTAGACCTCCTTCCTCTAACCAATCTATCCCGTGGAAACTAAAAATGCCTGTTATACTTTTTTTTTTTCTGTTGAAAACTGAGGATCCAAGCATCCAGAATGCAGTTGATACTTCCATTATCTTTAACAATCTAAATTATAAACTTTGTCTACAGCTGTGAAAATACTGGATCCGAAAGGCAGAAAAATTCTTTTCTCAGGAATCTTAGCAGAATACTCCCCCTGTTGTACTCCCTTAGGTGTCTAGAACAGTCGTGGAAAGAATCACAGGCTTAAGTAGAGGTAGAAGGATGGAAAACCTGTTTGTAAGGAATGCATTTAAGAACTCATTGAGACTTATGGGGAAGCTAGTAATTGCGTTCTCTCATGAGTATGTTAAAAAGCTTTGTGGCTATAGGTTTAAAATGTTAATGCAGAAACACTTTAAAGTGAAAAGAAAGCTCAACATTCAATTAGTAATTGAAGCCTAGGCATGTAAAGTATCTGTATTCTTTGCAGCTAAAGTATAGGAGAAAATGAATACTCACATCAGCATGGTGATGAAAGGGGTTCAAGCCCAGGCTCTTCCAATAAGAGGCTGTGTCAAGCTCAATCTTGTACAACCCTGCTACAAATTGTTCCTTAGTAGTGAGTTCGTGGAGCCCGCCATTGTCATTGGTTTGTCTGTGATGGCAAAAGAATGCGCTTTTATGTTTTGGTTGAAACACCAAGAATGCAGTTCTTTCTTAGCAATTGAATTTGAGTGATGTTGTGTAGCTTATATAATATGATGGATACTTCTATTGGTCTGGAATGGCTGATGTCCATCTGTGTTATGGATGCTTCAGAGCTTATCTTGGCATTTGTTATTTCCATCATTGTCACAGCAGATGGCTGCCTGCTATGTCACTACTCTGTATGGTTTGAGGGTGAGCCAAAAACTGGTATTATTATTCATAGACTCTTGGCAGAGTCTTGAAGTTAATTAAATTTAGCCACTTAGAGGGAAAACTTCACCACTGTTGTAAGCAATGCAGAAGCTCTATGGTGCACTTACTGTGCAAGTAAGTAGGGTCAAGTCTTGATTTTTCTGTTCTTATTTAGATCTATTGAGTATAAATATTTTTTTACAGTTGGCTATTTGAAATTTGAAATCTATTATTTGTAATTACTGTAGGTGAGCCAACATAGCCTTATGGAATTTCCTGTTGTCTGTATTGATCGGTTGGTTTCCTGTCCTTAACTAAACAGATGGTTTTGTTTTATTTGAAGATGCTATCAGTGCTAGCCAAGGCCATAGTATTGCCTTGAAATGATGCACCTTTGAACTCCAGCCAGTTTAGGGCTCCAGAACTGATACTGAATTCTGTCTCTCAAACATATCTCTTGGTTGAAACCTGTTTCTATTAAATAAATTATGTAATACTAGATTTTTGATTGGGTAGGTTATCCATTGCTAGTGCCTGATTTTAGTAGTCACAAACCACTGTTTTGTGTTCTGGCTGCTAAATCTTTTCTGAACATATTTTATTCAAATTGCACGTGGAGAAAAATGAAGAATTTAATGGTTTTATATGATTGTCCAGCGCATTACTTGAGATTTGTATGAGTCATAGAATAGCACTTGTAACTTCTATAGTGCTCTCTAGTCAGTTATCAGACTTCTTTTATCCATTCGAATGTCTCTATTTTTTCTTTGTTTTAGATTGATTATTATTAGATAAATGTTCATTTTGTTAATAAGCTTTTTCAGCTAAACCCAAACATATTTTTAACCGAGAACAGTTATTTCAGAATATCTTGTTAAAATTCAATTATTTACAAATTAACAAGGCTGGAGAGGTTGATTTAGTGTTATCACAATGTTTACACACCTTATTTTAAGGTTACTTTGTTCTTTGTTTCAAATGTTAAGGATGTTTATATGGCTTTAGTCAACATCCAGCTGTTTGGCCCAGTATCTTTATATAAAGCCTCTAAGTTCAGAGTTGAAGATAAACTAAACACCCTCTTAATGGAAAATTTAATGTATTTCCAGTGACAGAATATGTGTGAATCTATCTGCTCACTTGGGGGGTGAAAGGTGATTTAAGTAGGACAGTGTGAATAGATTGTTCTTCCCCACCTTGTACAAATATGTGTGGCCTTCATATAGTTTTTCAGGGACACATATGAGAGCACTGTTGTTTCTGCCAGCCCACTGCTTTATAACATCAAAGAGCCACTTGCATACAGTTTCTCATGGACTGTCTAGAAATGCATCTGGGATCACACTATTGAAATTCCTGCACCGTGTCAGCTTTAACCCTTGTGAGCCCTATCTCTTTTTTAGGTAAACAGACTGTTAACAGGCCTGGAAGGGTCTAGGGAGAGACTTTGCGACTTGGAGGAGATAAGTGTGGAAGTAGGATGTTGTTTGCTAAATAAAGAATGTTCGTTCTATGTACCCTCTATGATTTTTTTTCAATTTGATTTCCAATTATATTTCAAGTAAAAATTGCTTTTGAGTTTGAAAAGTGTTAATATATGCTAAAATGTAGGGCAATTAAAAAAAAGTTATCTACATATGAAATTCTACAGTTACTTTATTTTTAAGACATGGCAACATTTAAATATCTGGGAGATTATTTTTCTTGTTTTAAATGTAATTTCTTTTCTGTGGGAAGGACATGAGGAAGCTTTATCTCCAGATTTTCTCCTTTGGCTGATTCCTTGTTCTTGAATTAATGGTGGCTATCAAATACGAGGTTGTATATGTTCAAAACAGTTTCATGTTTTCTGTCTAAAGCTGTGGTGTTGATTAAATGAAAATCCATTTAGAAAGAAGGAAAATAACCGGTAAAGGTAGGATTCTCAACCAGAGTCTTAGTTTAAAAAAGCCCTAAGAATCTGCCTGATTCTTCTGGTAACAATGCAGCAGTTCATTGCTGGGTACTAAAAAGTAATATAATCCTTTGTAATGAAATTGAAGAGAAGTGATGATTGAATTAAAGGGTATTTTAAAATACTTTCTTGGGCTCATAGTAATTATAAAAGCATTATAAAAACATTTGGTAGTTGAAACTGTGATACAGTTAAAAACCAGCCACAAATTCATTGAATAGTATGTTACTTTCCCCTGAATAAAAAAAGACATGTTAGAGAATGTGAAACTGGCTTTTCAACTATTTGGCCTCTTCCCTTCTTTCACTCACTATTTTGGTATTACTTACTTTGAGTTTAACAGTTCCCAAGATCCATCTGCAGCTTCTTTATATAGCTTAACTGGAACATTTGGAGCCGGACTTCCTCGGACTGAATCCAGAATTTTTATAAAAAGAGGATGCTTGGAGTCAGCAGAGTCCTTCAGATAGGAAGAGAGAATTTTTATATTGTAAGAAGGGTTCTCAATGGTGTGTAATGAAGCAGTAAGCACTGTTATTCTTTAGATCTATAGAATATACTGTGTTTTTCGAAACAAGAGTACTGTGTACTGCACAAATGTAGCCTAAAGCGTTCTAGGGGCTGGATACTGGGTGGAACTAGGAAGGAAGTTGTCAGGAGCCGTCAGGAGTGTAGTTACGTGCACTGGGGAGGCACTGTGGCTGTATATGACTACATGCTTCTGTTTCTTATTTGCATGGCATCATCTCCAGCATGAAGTTGTAACTAAATTGTGACCTCAACAGGAAATAACTAAGTCACCAAAGTAGAAGGAATGTTTAAAAATCTGTCAACTCTTTATTTTGGAGTGGTAATTCAAGCACAGCTTTCTGGATTTGAGAGCCTGTGATGTCTTGTTGCCATGGAGTTATCTTCATTCTCCTGTAAACTTGAAAAGCAACACATAAAGAGCCTCTCCTTATGTTGGATCAGATTTGTCAGCCCCTGGCAGTTGTGCAGGGATAGGAGAGGAAAACCTTCCCTCCAAGATGGGATGGCTGTAGTTTCAGTCCCAGCATGTTCATCACAAGCAGTGGTTATGCCTTGATGTTTTACCTACTCAAAAATAGAGTTGAATCAGGACTTTTACCTTCCATTACTTAAGTCTGTAGATGAAAAGTGAAAAAATAGAGTTTTGTGGAAGGTGCTAATCCGGGATGATCTCAAAATAGCAATCATTGATCTCCATTTAATCATTGCAAAATAAATTGTGATGTAGATGGTAAAAACTAAGAGCCTTCTCTTACGTTCTCTCTTACAGTCCGTGATCTATTGAGTGTCCCACCAGCCAGGAACCCTGCTCTATGTCAGACCAATGTATCTGCATGTGTCTGTACTGCCTGTATGCCCAGACTCCTCACATTCCTTCTCTGGAATGCAGAGGCTCCTTACTAGTGTTCTAAGGCATTGGCAAGGGGGCTCTTTAATGCCACTACTTATTTTCCTGTCTTTTATACCAGGGTAGCTCAATGAAAGTCTCCTTCTTCACAAAGGTTGGTCAGGTATTTATTTTCCCAAAGATCAGATCAGGAGAGGAAGAGTGAGTTGAAGGGGAGACAGAGAGACAAGTCAGTTTTAGAAGGATTTCAGGCTGAAGCGTATGTCTCTGGCTTGCCTTGCTGGAATAAATGAGCCCTCTGGAAGTGTGATCCTGGGTTTGGCTCTGTTCTTTGCTTGCATCGATGAGTGTGAAGATCTCTTCTTGCTTGCTTGGGATAGAACTGTAGTGGGTAGAGCAGAAAGGGAGAGGACTAGAGAAGGCATTACTCCAGCATGGGTCTCATCAGAAGAAGTTAAATCCCTCACAACAGGATTTTGGTTATTGTGTTTATAAGGGCTATTAGTTTCTTTTCAACAGGCCCAAGGCTTTTGTGTAGTGAATATGGTATTTTTTTCGAGTCTCACATAGTTTTTGACGTAGCTGAGTCTAATGACAAGTGCTGCTTCTGTAACCTTCTTACTAGTCACTAGAAAACGGGAAAGAAGGACCAGGAAAAGAGCAGTAGGAGAGAACCCACAGTTGATACATACCATGAAATCAAAGTAATTGCAGTAAAAATGGAATTATCTATTTTTCATTTACACGAATTAAAGTATATTAAAAAAAAAGAAAATCTGGGACTACATATTATGAAGGTCCTCAATCCTGAGACACTTACCGGTGGTGCTGCTTCGGAGATAAATGCCAGGCCAGCTAAGAAAATGAGAAATACAGAATGAAAAGCCATTTTGCCTACAGCTAGGAAGTTTCAGTGTCAGCAAGTAGAAACTGGTGGGATCTCTGATTTTTATATTAAGGCCTCTAAACTGAGGCTACTTATCAGAAAACCCATATGACTTTGAACACACTGATTCATTCTATTTACTTAGTAAACAATGGGAAAATAAGTAACCCATGCAAACATGAACCTTGTCTGCAAAAATAAGTGTCTGCTATCATTGCCTATGGAAGTATTGTGAATATTGCCTAGCTCAACTGCAGTATATCTGTTTTCTTGGAAACAATGTTTATTCTGTTTTGTTTGTCTCTGTTGAGGAATTAGTGCTGTAAAGACCTCATATAATGAAGCGCAACACAAATTTGTTGTCAACTTGACAATTTCAGTTTCAGTGAGAATTTGTCTGTGGCTTGGCTTATTTGACTCACCCAATGTTTATCAGTTAAGAGATTTCCCTCTGTGGTGGCCTTCTTCCCACCTCTCATAAAAGGTAAGTGGATAATGTGTGGGCTGTAGTTATCATATGCATTCCCCTCAAGAAAAAATACTTTTCCTTTCCAGCATGATAGCCAGATACCTACATACCCATTTCTGAAGCACAGTTAAACAGTGGTTTAAGTCTTGTCACTTCACTTCTCCTTTGGATTCAGTACAAGTTCAAGTACAACTCAAGTCAGCTCCGACCAGAAGCATCTGCTTCATTTTAGGGAAATGTTACTTCTTAAAATTAAACTTTGCTTTTCTGATCCTTGGTTAGACATGTATGTTCACTGTCTTACTAGGTTTATCCTGTTGCCAGATGGATGAATACATGCAGAGTAGTTTTTTGGTTTGGTTTTGGGTTTTTTAATTACTACATGTACATAAACGTCCTCATGTCCTATTTTGAGAGCTGGGCGTAAGCCACTGCAAATCAAGCCTACTGGCTTTTAAGCCCCAGGAATAGCAGGACCCCGTGAAATCGGCATGCCTTAGAATGGGTGCTGTTTTGAAACTGTTTGCACTGCTTACAAGAGTTGCATAACTACGGTAGTGTCCAGAAATCAGGGAACAAAGTAACCGAATAGTGAAATGTTAAAGGCAAGCTTTTGTAAGTTATTAATTCATTTGGTATGCAGTATCATTTGGTATGGAAGGCTGTATGTGTAGAGGTAAACTCCAATGTCAGTGGCAGGTGAAGGCTGATAATTTCTGAATGGCATGATTTCAGTAACTATCTCGGTAGTTTCTGTAATCCTGTTAAAAAACCAATTCCTCTGCTTTATGATACTTTAAATACAGTAGGCCATGAGTCTGTAGAAATCACTGTGAAAGCCCTCAAAGTCTTCAGTCAGTTTATCAGCAACATTATTTGAATCACAGTCACTCTACAGCTTACCTTTTCCTGTTTCTAAAAATAAGGAGAAATTTAAGATGTTGCTTTTATTTTAGGACTTTTAAAAAATGATAGATGGAGATTTGACTTATTAGAGATTTAACTGAAATGCACCTGAAGAAGAGCCAACTGGATTAAAGATCAAAGTTGTTAAAAATGGTGCTAATTGAAATAGCTTCAGAACTTCCTACATTGATTAAGCAGCAAATTTTCCTCTTGAAAGGACAAAGTATTGAGGCTTACCTGAAGTTTTAGCTACAGGTACACAGATTTTTAACTCCTTCAGTTCTCTGCATGTATGTATTTCAACAGTCTTTCAGCATTGTTTATTCTGCTGCTAGGTATTCAGAATTTCTCCTATTTATCCTGTGACCTAGTTGATAGCCTGACCATCTCTTCTGTGTGTAAACTATGAGTAGCATGGATGACTTTCTCATTTTGAGTATGTGTGTTTGGTCAAAATTTGTTAAGGTAATGCAATTTTATATCTTTCTTTTTTTGAGCCAATGCATTTGGTGAGATTTTTTTTTTAAGGTAGCAGAGGAAGATAGCAGAACCAATTCCAGTGCCACGCCATGCATGTTTTCCAGATGTTCTTTGCACTTGAACGCAAATCATGACACCTTAGAACGCAATAAAACTTCACCGACAGAATCAAAACTGTTTTAAAGAAGTAATATTTTATTGACTTGTCTGAAGTTTGCCAGGTTACAAAATGGAAAAAACCCCTAATGTAGCAAAAAGTTACGCATTAGCAGTAGGGAAAACCTTCCTCCTAAAAGCCTACTATAGTTCTAGCAAAGGAGGGAGTTTGTGTAACGACAGTACATGTTTATTCCTTGGGATCAGTGACAACAGCTGTGGTTGAATAAGAGAAAGGACTGAGGAGAGCGGCAATGGTGTAGTGGCGGTGACCAGAATCATTAGCAGTGAACACCACCTGGAAAAGAGAAAACTTGTGATCACAATGAGCAATGTATGTTCAAAACTACCTTAGTAAGAATAAGGAAGCACACTCCATTTCCTCTGCAAAATACTTTGCCTGTTCTGTCCAGTCAGTGGTTTTGCCCTTCTGAAGGGTAATGCTCCCCCTTACTTTGTGGTACTTGCTGAAGACTGAGAAATGTGTGAGATCTGGAGTGAGGATCACAAAGAGCCTTGGCTGCGAAGTTAAATGGAGAGACCTACACCCGAGTCAGCCAAAATAGTGATGTGGAATGGGAGGATGAGGGGGACGTATCTCAAAGAACCAATAAGAAAGGTGGAGAGTTGAAATCCCATATAGTGACCTTAAATGTGACCTCTCTGAGGTGTCCAAGCAAGGTGGGTGGTTGGAGGCTGAAGCTGCTTTCTGTACTTCAGTGCCTCACTCCTGTTTTTAACACAGCTGGTGATGGGTCAGTTCTTGCATTAAGAACTGTGTGGCTAGACTTGCTAGAACAAGGAGAACCCTTGTCCTGAGATAATTCAGGTTTGTTGCTCTCCAAATCAGTCCCTGGAGCTGGAGACACCTAGTTCCCAGGAAAGCGTCATCACCAAGCTTAAGCTTCCACTTCCTTTGTCTCTCTTTAGTCTAATATTTGATCCATTTTCTGAGCCATGACATGCTTTCTACAAGAGGACTAAAGAGTTCCCTCCTACATCCCAGCCCTGCCAAAGTCTAAGCAGATGGGACATGAGGACTGTAGGCTCCTGTTACCTTGTTCACAGACAGTCAGACGTTGAACTCTGCCCACTTCCTAGGCTAATTTGTTGACCTGTAGGCTATTACATCGAAAGAAGTCTTCATCAACAGCCTAGCTGGAACAGTCTCAAAGAGGTGCTTTTAGGCACTTTTTGAGGTGAGCCTTTCTGCAGGCCCCAGCAACTTTCAGACATCCAAATAGTCAGGGAATGCTTTTGAGGATTATTTATTTGTCCTAAATGACCCAAGCTGCACCTCAGACTTTTATGGACATGGGCCTTAGTCATTTGTTTTAGTCTTCACAGACCTTCATAAACTTAGGGTTTAAAATGTTCTATAACACGAACTGTAGCCATTCCAGACTACGTAATTTGGGGAAGCTTACATTTAATGGCAGATTAAGCCTGAAAAATTTAAACAACATTTTTGGAAGTGCTAAGTAAATGGAATAGAATAGAGCACACAATAAATCAATGTAGGGCTGAAAGCAAAGGGAGGAATAAGACATGATAATATTGTTGGCCTGCTTATGACATTTGAGTGTTGATGAAACAGCCAATTTTTCCACTCCCACTATGGTTATTTTTTCATATTTTTATGCATTTTTTTTTTTTCTATTGCATATCTCAGTACTGAGCATCTTTTCCCTTTTTCTTAAAGGGACATCAGAATTGCCTTCCTTTAATTACAGATCACACTAGAATTCAGGGATTGTCAAGGGCTGATATAGGCAAAATACATCTGAATAAAGAATAGCTTATTTCCCATAAAACTGGGATTTCCAAACCCTCTATTCCTTCAGCAACAATAAAAGCAGTCTTTTATTTCTTTTTTCCCCCCTTTGTTTTTAAACAATGTGTACTTTTGAATAATGCAGCTCTTTCTGAACAAAAGTCCCTACTAGTCTGAATAGGTGAATGGGCACAGCTCCGTTTGGAAGAGCTGTGTCAGTATTTGCACAGAAGTTAGCTACTTCCTTTGGCTTAGCCAGCTGTATACTGCCTTTATCTGCCCAATGTTATGTGGCAGTGAACCATTTCACTGAATTCTGGCACTCCTGCAGTATTAAAGGACTGCAGTTGTTCTTTCCAACTGATGCCACTACACAATATATGGGTTATTAGGTATATTTGCAGATACTTACATCAGCATATTCATGGAATGGAGAAAGCCCAAGTCCCTTCCAGTAAGAACTGGTGTCAAACTCCACCCGGTATACTGCCTCTACAAACTGTTCTTCTGTCGTGAGCTCATGGATCTCCCCGTACTCTGTGGTTTTCCTTTAATGGTAAAATATCTACATAAATATTTTATACTGTCACTTAGATGCTGAACAGAAACAGTCAATGTGGAATATTAAATAGCAGAGGTGCTACACTGCCAAATTCTACACTGAATGGTTTGTAATAATCTGATATAATTCCCTCCCATGTAGTGTATGTTTCCATACTGCAGAGCCTGTCCCTGTGACTAACTTGTCCATATACATCACAAATCAAAGCTGGCTGGCTTTTTTGGTCACTTCTATTGCTACAGCAGAGATTGTAGTTAAGAACCCTCTTTTAATATCATGTTTAACTTGTACCAAGTGCCTTCTGGAACCAAATATTAGCGGCTTAGGAAAAGGATTGGCATGATGAAAGGCAAGATGGCAAATCTCAAATTAGAATTAGAGAAGAGAGATTTTAGTGGAAAATTATTTTGTTCTCTAGCTATTAGCACTGAGGTTACAGGTTTTACCCCTGATGCAGTTCTGTGTGATCCTGAGTGGTAGCATCTTAGAAAAGCAATTTAGCATCAAGATTTTATTAATTTGAAATACACTGCCTTGGTGAAAGAGCAGGGACTGCTTCACTGGGTACCATGTAAATGAACAATAGGAATTCCCAGCTGAGAGAGAGTATGTGCTCAGCTATTAACAAAAAGATGTGGATGGATGAATGAAGTCCAGAAGCAAGAAGGAAATATAGCTGGCATTGCACCCTATTTGTCCAAAAAGGACCAAGTTTTGCATGACAGCTGTTTAAATGTTTACATACTTAGCTGCTAAACCCCATTTATTTCTTTTCCCTCCTTTTATTTCTGATTTTTTTAACATTTTTTTCCCCTGAAAATATTTATTTGATCTTTATAGCACTTCATAACCACATGATGTAGTTGAAAGAAAAATGAAGAGTCTTGACTTGAAGAACGAGTGGAACTGTCCCATCTTATGGCAAGAGTAACTGTCCAGGCAGAAAACAGAAAATCTTGAGGAGAAAGAGAGGAAGGAAGGGGAGGCAGCAGTGGCACACTGCTTATCAAAGACACAATCAGCCGGGCTATTGCAGCTTTTCTTTTCCAGCTGTTGCCTCCTTCTTCATCTTATTTGTTATCTTTGGTTAATAGTGGTAGATGAAAAAAGTCTGAATGACGGAGCTTTTGCTTAAATTAAGAAGGAACAGGATAGCAATTGCCCTGTTAATTTTCAGATTTTCTTATATTTCAAGTTTAGCACATTGAAGACTGACAGAAGTCTCACTAGTCCAATACAAGTGAAATCAACTGGATCCAGGATAGTCCAAACCTGCAGAGAACTCAAGCTCTATTTGAAACATGGCTTACAGGCAATTTGTGAAGTGTACATATCTGTTTTCATTCAAGTAGTATTTCCTGGCCTAATTCATATTGCTTTAATAAGAGGCAGTAGGTAGAAGGGGGAAGAACTCATTGACAAGACCTCACTTACAGTATTATGTACAGTTCAGGTGTCCTCAATATAAAAGGGACACGGAAATTGGAACAAGTCCATAGGAGGGCCACAAGGATGATCAGGGGACTGGAGCACCTCCCGTATGAAGACAGGCTGAGAAAGTTGGGGCTGTTCAG
>WYDI02036166.1:0-14528 GCA_009867235.2 Psittacus erithacus | reverse complement strand
AGTGGGAGGTGTCCCTGCCCATGGCAGGGGGGTTGGAACTAGATGATCTTAAGGTCCTTTCCAACCCTAACTATTTTTGATTTATACACTTTCTATATCTGTATAGGTCTTTTTTGGGTAAATGGAAAAAAACAGATCTTAAAATTGCTTTGGAAGTTTGAGTCTTTTTGTTTTGTTTTAAAGAAGCTAACTAAAGCTACCTTGCTTTAAATATTGCAAAGGTTCAAAAACAGAAGCCTGATTAAGCTATAATGTTTTATTTTCCTACCAAGGTAAAACTCTTCGGTACTGAGAAAGGATCTGTACAATTCCAGAGAATAATACATATTCCAGGCAACAATCTTTCAGGCTATGGAAATAATTCACTTCCTGCACAATGCATTCTGTGTTTCCTGTTCTGATTGTTACATTTAAATCCAAAAGCACTGGTATTTCTCATCATCTAAACCTTACTACATTTTGTCTACCTGTTCCAGATACAGATCGACCACTCCAAAACAAGGAAATATTTTGCACTGTATCACTCTGTATTTTGACAATCTAAGTAAAAAGTAACTGTATGGAGTTAAGCCTTGATTATTTAATACTCTTCATGAAGTATTTGAATTTGTGAAAGAAAAATCTAATAACATTTTTAATTACAACATTTCATGATGCCTCCTTCAATTACCCTCAAATGCCTAAGAAGCTTTCCTCCCTCAAACATCAAATAAATCTTTCTCCCTGAAATGACAAAAGAATTTTCCTTCAGAAAAAAGAAACAAGGTAAATGATGTTCATATGTATCCTTTTACATTCCGAACAGATTTGGCCAGAACACATGAATGGGCAAGATGCACATGGACATTAAGGGGTCTTAGATGAGGCCTGCAGTGAAAAATTAGTAACAGATCAATTTATCTGCACTGTGACTTATGCAGCCGACTGTGCCTGTGAATAAAATATTTCTTAAAAAGAGTATTTACATTAACATAAATGTCCCCAAGTAGAACAGAAACAAAAAATGCTATTCATTGAAGTTACTTACCTTGAATAGATTTTCTCAAAGAAATGACAAGAATATCATACAACTTCTGGATGAAATCATCAATTACAGTTTTCACAGGGTTGCAATTAACATTTAAACAATCTATCTTGATGGTGCTTCAAGACAAAAGAAAAATTGCAAATATCCAGCAGTATCAGTAGTATACTTACACGTCAATTTCTCTAACATCTATGCACATCTATAGTTCACCATGATTTTGTAGCCTAGTAAGAAAAGAATTTTCTCATAATTCTACAAATAAAAGACATAGCTTATTGGGAAAATTACTTATTGTAGTATGACCATTATGCATATTCATGTAGTTTTACGGGGACTGAGGGTTAGTGTTCTGTTCCTCCAAGAAGAAAATTACTTGATTTTATATAACCGAAGTCAGTAAATTCAAAAGGACTATACCTATGCTCAAAAAGAAAAATATTTTGTTTGTACATTCCTGTCTTTAAATCTTAAATGTCTTTAATTTCCATGAGAATTCACTAACTCAGGCTTCAACAGTCCTAAGAACAAAAGAAAAGCCATAGTGAGTCACTTCAAACCTCCTACCCAATATATCACAAGTGACCTTAAGCAGACACCTAAAGAACACTAAGAAAAAAGGTTTCATTATTTGATACCTCCCTCAAAACCAATTATTTTCAACTCATGGCACTTCATAGCCACATGTTTTTTGTGGTTATAAGACACATAGCCAATTTCTTTTCTATTCACCCCAGCCTGTCCTTATCACTTAGCCAACAAGCTCTACCAGCCCATTCTCCTGCATGAAACATCATCTTTTTTTCCTTTCACTTTTTCATTTCCTCTTTCATTTTTTTCCTTCCATTCCTAGCAGTTTGAGAATTCTAACCATGCAATACACTCACACACATTCCACATGAACATATGTAAGAATAAAAGCCTACACTAGCATATCTTAATTTATAACTTATAAAAGATAATCAAGTGGTTCAGTACAGGAATTATTTAATGTATAAATATTTACTAACTCTGTTCCTAACTGCCACATATACTTCACATACATAGGACTTAACTAAAAGAATTGCTAGAATATCACCATGTTTTGTAGTATTTCAGAATCAACCCCAAATTTTTAGGGGATTTCCCATCACATCAAATGAAGACATTAAAAGTTTTCAGAGGAGGCTGCACAGATAAAAGGGGATAAGTGTCTAAAAACAAAAGTGAAAAACAAAAAAAATCTAAACATTTAAAACACTTCAAATTCTCTGTAAAAAGAGAAAAACATTCTATTTTACTATCACCTTTATCTGGCAGAATACACTGTTCAAACAAAAGAACAGAGCTGTACTATACCTTGGAAGTCGTTCTGCTTCTTTCCCTCTCACTTTCAATGCTTTGAAGTTTTTTTCCCAGTCCTGTTTGCTAGAAAGATGTGTCTTCACCAGAGTTTCCAGATCTACCTGACCAATTACGATCCATTCCTTTTCAAAGTTATTTTTGATTTATGGAAAAGAAATATTTTCCAGACTAAAAACTCGTTTCTCAATAGTATTACAACTCTTCAATAATGTTTCTATGTTACATTATCTTTAATGCCTGTGCTCTTTCAATTACCTACAGATTCTCAGTGCAAATATCAGGAAGTACAAAATGGTTTGATGTACTCACACATCTAAGGATAACCAAAACAGATTTTGAACAAAAGTAAAAAGACAGCTCTAATACTAAGGTTGCTTCAAGTTAGGTTAAGTGCTTAAGTGGTTGGCTTAACATGGATGGACTTTGGTGAGGCACTGGAATGGGCTACCCAGGAAACTTGTGAATGCTCCATCCCTGGCAGTGTTCAACGCCAGGCTGGACAGAGCCTTGGATGACATGGTTTAGTGCGAGGTGTCCCTGCCCGTAGCAGGGGTGTTGGAACTAGATGATCTTAAAGTCCTTTCCAACCCTAACTGCTCTAAGATTCTATGACTTACTGAGCTTTTGCTTATATGCCTCAGAGAAAAGGACAACAATGCACAAGTGTCATTGCTCCCTTACTTCTAGAATATCTGAAACCCAAAATTACAGAAATAAAATTTAAAAAAAAAGCATGATTAAAATATTGAAAATACCTTGAATTGATTAGAAGCGTCTGTCAGCCTTCTGAACAAATCCTCTGCTTTACTGAAAGCAGTGAGAAATCCACTTACATTTCTTTCAGTCATAACAGTGAATATGGACTCTTCTTCTGCTTCACTTACTCCCCTAAACTGATTTGGAATGGAGATGAATCTCTTCATTTCTCTATAATATCTAGCTCGTACTTCTTCAAAAGGAGGTCTGAATTGCAACTGGCCTTGCCTAAAAAATGAAACAAATCATAAACCAGCTAGTATTTAAATGTAATCTAAGCTAGAATACTTTCTTAATAGGAAAAGAGAAAACATCTTACTTGAATGTCAGATCAATATTTATTTCTGGTAAATTCTCATTGAGTGCTTCTAAGCCCATTTGATACTGAGGCTCCAGAGCTTTGTAAAGTTGATGATTCCAATGCTGTCTCCAAGCTTTCATGTCAGATGATCTGAAACCCTAAAATTCAACAGTGTTTATTTTTTACTTCATTTTATTCCTCAAGCCATATTTATAAGCTGAAACTGAGCACAGTACAATGCTCGAATACAAGGATCTTAGTAAAATTCAAAGAAGTATGAGACCACTGGAACAGGCTTCCCAGGGAAGTGGTCATGGCATCAAGTCTGTCAAGAGCCCAAGGAGCATCTGGATGACGCTCTTAGTCATACGGTTTAGTTTTAGGTATTACAAAACAAAAGCTGAATCAATGCATTTATTTATTATTCAAATTACCCTGAAAAAAATTGAAAAAAATATAAAAGAAAAATACAGTAAAAGTACTGCATTTATTTGTCTGGCAAGTACTAACTTAATCTGGGTTTGCATTGGAAAGGCTAAGAACATCTATCAAAGAGCAGCAACAGCATCTAGTTACTTTGAGAAGATGATATTTTTAATCAAAATCTTAATATCTTACCCAATGATGCTAAGGGACTCTCTAAACCTAAACAATTCTATGATTCTATTCTAAAAGTTGACAGTTGATAAGTGAACAAATAAAAATGTGGCTTTTTCATGATTTCAGACAGAAATGCATTTTAATTCTAAATTGGATATACTTGTTCTATTCTGCCTGAGGATAGCACACACATCCACACCAATTTCTTTATTTGTCCTTGCATTAATGGCTCAGACACACCTGATCTACATGACCTAAGGTTTTCCTATTTTTTCATTTAACGTGATCTGACCAAGTTTTGTTCTTCTTCAACTGGTAGCATGACATAAAACCGATCACCCTCATCTTTCTCATCTGAGATTTTACCTCATGTCTGGCAACAACTAGTACACAGTCAGTTTTCCTGAGCTAGCTAGTAACTTCTGAATCAAAATTAATTCAAGCATGCTATGTTTGAGTCTTAAATCTTGAGTACTGTTGAAAAATCAAACGTTCACAGTTTGCAATATGATAATGAAACCCTGCCTGTGACTCCAGGCTGGCAAAACCAGTTCTGAGCTCCTGAACACCATCCTTCCAACGCTGCTGCTGCCGAAGTAGATCAATATTCATGAGTGATATAACCTGTTAAAAGAATTTTAAAAAACAGTAAAGATATTCATCAGCACACAAATGAAGAAAGGGTAAAGTAAGCTATAGGTGATACGATTTCAATTTCACCTGGAAAACATACCTTTTCAATAAAGTTTGTGTGCCACTTTCTTAGTTTTCTATTTTCAGTGGAAAGCCGTTCAGCAGCAGCTTGGAGGTTTTGGATATAAACTTCCAACTCTCTTGGATTATCCCATGTTATTTGAGCTTTTCCTCCAGGACCAGATTTGGAATGCTTGAAAAACATACAAACTTTGTCAGATTTAATGGCAAACACAGTCTACCAGTTGGCATACAGAAAGTGGTAATATGAGAAACATGGTTTTACTCCTAGTAAAAAATGGAGAACCTCCCTCTCACTACTGCACTAGAGAGACAATAATCTGACAAATCACAGACACGTGGATATATCATTATAGCTACATCAACACACTGGGGAAGGATTTAAATGCCAGACTCTTTAACAGAGCTTGAAATAAATTCACTGATGTTGAGAGTCCTGTCTCACACACAAAAACAGCCTTCTTAAGCTAAGAAGACACCTTAAACTCCTTCCTTCCACTTTGTTCTAGACAGACCAAAAACCAAAATGTGACACCTATAATCGCTATCCTACTTCACCTGTTTATCACAAAATATCTTTTTTAATTACACTGAAAAATTCCACTAGTCAGTGGAATAAGCAGCTTTAGAGAGTTCCATTACCCTGGGCTTTTTATCAGGATTCTGGGGGTTTTATGGATTTTGCTAAGCTTACAGTCGAAACTCAGAACACAAAAGCATCTGAGGTTCCACAGCTGGACCTATTCCTAAAAGATGTAGTACAAAAATCATGCCCAATAGTAGAATATGTTGTGGCTTTGAACAGATCTGTAGCATTTTAGAGTCTGCACACTAAAATCTGTGGCATAATCTGCACCAAGGCCAATGGAAATTGAAGAGAAAGTGGGAACTTTTTCCAGGACACTGTGAACCCACAGTTTGGTCTGGACTCTCCAACATTTTGTGTAAACCAATTCCAACCACAAATATCCCTTTTGTTTTCAACCCCGCTCTTATACTCTGTCTTGCAAAAGGGTTCTGAGGAGCAAGTTTCCAATCATTTCTGTAATGCTTGCTGTGGAGATGTTCTTCTCTAGCCCAATACAGGGTTTATAGGCATGGTATCATTCTCCCACCATTCTCATATTGTACAAGAGTTGGAAGAGGGTGGAGTGCTTCAAACATACAGCAATGAAATGAAATTCATAATAATCAACATGTTTCTCTAGACATAAAATAGAGATATAGTGTTAAAAACGCTATAGATTGTAATGTAATTTTAAGTTCAGCGTCCCTTCAAAGCAAAAACAAATGAAAATAAATAATTTCCTCCAAATTTCTTAGAAGAACCTAAAACTTCTTAAGTATTGTGAATTGCCAGGAATTACGAAGAAAGCCCAAACCTTCACCTCAGAGCAATTTTGTCATGCCTGGACACAAACTCACTGTAACAAACTATACACCACAGATTCTTTGTTCTTAATCTTAACTGGAAACTATCCACTTGCAACCTGCCCAAAACATGCATTAGAAACATTTAAGAAAATTGCAAAACCTGCAAAGATTTAACAGCAGTCAAAACAGTGAAACCACTGCTTAATACTGATTTATCTCCAAAATAAAGTATATGCCATTTTTACTAAAATAGACTAAAACAACATTATTTAGAACTGTTAGGAGTAACATTCCCAGCTATTAAAGGATTGACCACATTGTGGTTCATGCGTAAATTCAAACACTAGAAATAATTCCTGAGAGACCATATGAAACTAATATCCAAAGTACAAAGGAGTAAGCAGTTATTTAAATGACAATATTAAAAAAAAACAGGCCCACTGATTTCAATAAATACTAATTAAATATATAGTGTCGTTCATATAGGAAGGTTGCAGTTAAAGTCCAGCAATAAAAATAGAAAATGCAGCACAGATTATGCACAGATATCGCTGAAATTAAAAATACAAAGAGAGGGGAATTCTTTCACCTTAATTATCTGTTCAAATGCTAGAGCAGACTGTAACATCATCGGCTTCTGACTCTCAATCATCTGTTGATCAATAGAGTTATAAAAATGTGCCACCTGTAAAATTGAGAGATGAAATTTACAAGAACATGCAAGAATAATATATACCAATAAATGAAATGCAGGCTATTTCCAAAAGTATTGCCCAATGAATACCATTAAGAAATAACTATTCAGTAAAATGCTTGCAAAAATAAAAGTACACATGCATTGCTAATGCTCATCTTCTTCTAGTGATGAATTCTAACACCAAAAAAGACCACTACTTACATGTCAGAGGTGATTATGCTATACCTGAAGTGAAAGTGTTTCAGGCTCTGATTTAAGTGGAACAGTTCCAATATTTTATGCAAATGTAAGCATCTAGTACAATTTCAGGGGCCTTCAAGTACCCATGACATCCACCAGGATATGACACAAGAACTACGAGAGATGTATTTACTTCCAGATTGGCAGCTGAATTGGACAACTCAGTTTAGTTGTCCACACATAGACATCTACTGGCCTTTGACATGACTAAGACTTCCACTTGGGCAATTGTTAATGATTCAGATGCAGGGCTACTTTGTAGGTCTTATGTCATCTCTGCTTTAGCTGTGGAGGTATCTCAGATACCAGTGACACCTCATGCGAAACTGAGCTGGGTCTGTGCACAAGAATTTTTAACAATACATACATATTTATTCTGGCATCTTACAGTAAGAGAAGAAAACTTGACATGATCATTCAAATTAAAGATAAGCCCAATAAAAACTGATGCAGCATTGAGACCAATCAAAAAATAACCCCCCCAAAAAAATACACATTTCCACTAAAAAACTTATTATTTTCAGTTAAAAACTAGCAATGGTGAGGACAAGCTGGTCAATGTTATGACATTTTCCTTCAGTTATAATAATCAGAAACTAAGACTAAAACTAGGAGGGCAATTAATTAGTAGTCTTATTTTTGTATATTCATACACTAACTTGACATTGCTTTAATACCATATTTCATTTGGTTTCAAAAAACACATTCTGAAATTGCAAAGCATTTCTTTATTTTTGTTTTCTTTTAAGGGCTTAGGTAGTTTCTTCAAGGAACACATCACTTTCATACAGACAATACAACAAAAAGCTGGGCCACACAATCAGAAAAGATAATAGTCTACAGAAGTTTTACTACTAAAGCTGGAAGTGAGAACAGGAAGCTAGTATGGCATTCAATCTTATACCTGTTTGAGGATGACCGCCTGCTTACAAAACTTTTGTGCAGTGTTTGCAGTATGCTGTATTTTAGCTGGTATAGCAAAACCAAGTGCTGACAGTTGACGTACTTCTCTTAAGAGAGTCACCAAACGATCTGAATAAAGTATGTTTAATGTTCCAAAAACATGATCCAACTCCATTACAGGACTGTTAGCTTGGATGCTAAACAAAAATCAAATTAAATGTATTATTGACTATATGTTGATACTGATCCCTTCTTTGGTGCATTTTATAATAATATATTAAACATTCTAAAAAGCTTGATGTCATTATATTACGTTTTTCTATGGTTATTAACATTTTAATTTACTCATAAATTATTCCAATACCTTTTCTCTTAATTAAAAGCCAGTGAAGACAAGAAGAAATTAACAATGCCTACTGGTTTTGCTCACGAAGTTTTCCTGGCTTATTACAACAGTTAACACATATCTCACAGCTACACATTATTTCTCAAATACACTGGATCGATTGACTGGATTCTCTCAAGCAGGCACTTTACAGGCCACAGCCTTCAGCACTGCTAAGGAGAAGAAATTCTCTAAGGGAATCAATCTAGCAACCAGGACTTGGATCACTGGAATGCTTTGGTACACACAATTAGATGCTAATAAGAATATCACCCTATATTTAGATTTTACTCCCCTCATTTTTTTTTCTCTTGTAGGAATGCTTCTGCCACCATCCTTCCAGGCTTCTTCCATAACAACTTCAGATTTACTCATATTTTCATTTTTTTCTCTCACCTTTTTCTAGTTTCTACATCTACTGCATTTCCTTTTGCAGTGAGCTACCTCTTTTCCTTTTAAATACTTTCTTCACATTTTTTAAAATCTCTCAATATCAAAAAATGATGTTACTAATAAATTAGGTGACTGGTATATACTGGAGTGCTGAATCAACTTGTTGCTATATTTGAGTGTTTTTTCATGAAATATAAGTTTACATGTAAGTATCATCAGTATCCTCTGAAACTGTGGATACTTTTTTCAAAGAAAGTTTGCAATACTCAAGGATGCAGACAGAAGCTGCATGGCAAAGCAATTAACAAAAATTATTAAGATATATTTGGTTTAAATTTCTTTCTTACTCTTCTCTTATCTGCTCTATTTAGACTGCAGAATTTCTTGTGAATAACAATTTATTCTATATACCTATATAGTGTATACGCACAGTTATCTGGTTTCTAGACAACATCACTGTATAGTTAGCAATGGATGACAAGTAGTAACAATAAGCAAACCAAATATGGTTTTCATTCCAGGTGTTAACAAGCTGCAAGATTAGTTATAAACACTGTCCTGTATACTTCACCCACAAAGCCTGTCAGGGTGATGAAATGATAATAAACTCTTCCGTTTTGGTTTTCCACTCATTATCAATTCTGCAATTTTTTTTTTTATTTCCTTCATCAAGTTCTATTGAATTACACCACAAAACTGATTTCAGCATAAAAGTTATTTAAATGAAAATGTATTTACCAAAGTCCTGACTTGGGATTTGATAATTCTGACTGGATGTTCCTAGACCAATCATCAAATTGTTCTTGTTCATATACTTTTAACTGTTCCTGAAGAGAATCTGCACTTTGATGAAAAGTTTGAAATCCAGGTAAGTCAGACAGAAGAACCTCTGCCAGCTTGATACTGTCATCCACCTTAAACACAATCATAATGCAAAGAAGTTTAACTTCTGAGTATTCAAAGAAAAGAAAAATCACAACAATAAAAATCAGTATTAGAAAACATCCAAATGGCATTAAAAAGCTATTAGAAGAAAAAAAGTGAATTCTGAATTGTGTCCCAGATGTTAATATTCTTATTACAGTAAACTGGCTCTGAATAAATTGCCCACCGTAGGTGCTATTAAGATACCCCAGAGCATGACACATGGTCCTTAGCTGATTTTCCATAAAGGTACAGATCTTCTATGTGTCCTTTGCTGTATCTATACAGTCCATGCCAAACTCAAAGACATTGCGAATGAGATTTCACATCTAGATGTGTGAACAAATTAATGAAAACCCTAGTAAATATGATGCGTGGAGATTTGAGAGCTATCAAGGAATTTAGCACAGTCTAAAGTAAACACACAACTGGGAAGAGCAGTTTTGGTAAGAGGCTTGCAACACTGGTCAAGAAAGCTTTAAACTAGATGTGTTGAGGGAAGGGAGCATCATTCCATTCCAACACTCCCAGTCAGTTGCCAGCACCTATAATAAATGCTCGGAGCAATGTAGAGATATTCCAGCTGCTCCAGCCAATAAGCTGGCTTCATCTGGAGATCAGCTCAGCTGCCTCTATACAAATGCCCATAGTATGGGGAACAAACAAGAAGAATTAGAGATGTGTGCACGTCTACAGGGTATGAGATAATAGGCATCACAGAAACATGGTGGGATGGCTCCTATGACTGGAGTGTTGGAATGGAAGCCTACAGGCTCTCTGGAAAAGACAGGCCCGGCAGACGGGGAGAGGGAGTTGCTATTTATGTTAGGGATAGGCTGGAGAGTATGGAACTCTGTCTGGGGACAGGTCATCAGTCAACAGAGAGTTTGTGGGTAAGGGTTAAAGGGAGAACAGCCATGGGAGACATTCTGAGGAGATCTGTTACAGACCGCCTGATCAAGAGGACTCTGTGGATGAAGCACTCTATAGAGAGATAGGAACAGCCTCATGCTCGCAGGCCCTTGCTCTCATGGGGGACTTCAGTCACCCAGATAACTGTTGCAGGGAAGGTACAGCCCGGCTCAAGCAATCCAGGAGGTTCCTTGATTGTGTGGAAGCAACTTCCTTCTGCAAGTAACAGAGGAGCCGACAAGGACAGGTGCCATGCCTGACCTCATGCTCACCAACAGGGAAGGGCCAGTAGGAGATGTGACACTCCAGGGCAGCCTTGTTTGCAGCGATCATGAGATGATCGAGTTCAAGATCCTCAGGACAGTGAGAAGAGCGTGCAGCAAGCTCACTGCCCTGGACTTCAAGATAGCAGACTTCGGCCTTTTCAGGAACCTGCTTAGTAAGGTTCCACGGGATATAGCCCTAGAGGGCAGGGGGGGCCAAGGCTGTTGGTTGATATGCAAGGATCATCTGCTACAAGCTCAGGAGTGCTGCATCCCAACTAGAAGAAAGTGCAGTAGGAGGGCCAGGAGACCTCCTTGGACGGATAAGAAGCTGCTGGAGAAAATTCGAAGGAAAAAAGAGGCTTTTAACGTGGAAGCAAGGACAGGCAGCGTGGGAAAAATACAGGGATGTTGTCCGGGAAGCTAGGGACCAGGTATGGAAATCTAAGGCCCAGTTAGAATTAAACTTGGCTAGGGATGTGAAAGATAACAGGAAAGGATTCTATAATTACATTGCAAATAAAAGACAGACTAGGGACAATGTGGCCCTCTCCAGAAGCTATCAGGAGAACTGGCTACCCTGTATTTGGAGAAGGCTGAGGTTCTTAATGACTTCTTTGCCTCAGTCTTCACTGGCAAATGCTCTGACCACGCCACCCAAGTCTTGGAAGGCAGAAGCAGGGACTGTGAGAATGAAGACCCAAGGCCCACTGTCCAGCTGCAGACCAGTAACAAGTGGTGTCCATCAGGGATTGGCATTGGGACCAGTCTTCTTCAACATCTTTGTCAGTGACATGGACAGTGGGATTGAGCAAGCAATCCCAACAAGTTTGCCAACAATACCAAGCTGCATGGTTCAATTGATAAGCTGAGGGAAGGAATGCCATCCACAGGGCCCTTGACAAGCTTGTGAGGTGGGCTGATGCCAACCTGACGAAGTTTAACCAAGCCAAGTGCAAGGTCCTACACCTTAGTCGGAGAAATCCCAGGCACAGCTACAGGCTGGGCAGAGAAAAGATTCAGAGCAGCCCTGCGGAGAAGGACTTGGGGGCATTGGTCCAAGAGAAAATGAACATGAGCCAAGAGCGTGCACTCGCAGCCCAGAAAGCCAACTGTATCCTGGGCTGCATCGAAAGGAGCATGACCAGCAGGTCGAAGGAGGTGATCCAGCCCCTTTATCCTGCTCTCGTGAGACCTCACTTGGAGTACTGTGTACAGTTCTGGTGTCCTCAACATAAAAAGAACATAGAAGTGTTGGAACAAGTCCAGAGGAGGGCCATGAGGATGATCAGGGGACTGGAGCACCTCCCATATGAAGATAGGCTGAGAAAGTTGGGGCTGTTCAGCCTGGAGCAGAGAAGGCAGCATGGAGATCTCATAGCAGCCTTCCAGTATCTGAAGAGGGACTCTACATTAGGGGTTGTAGTGACAGGACAAGGGGTAATGGGTTCAAACTTAAACAGGGGAAGTTCAGATTGGGTATAAGGAAAAAGTTCTTTACTGTAAGGCTGGTGAGGCACTGGAATGGGGTGCACAAGGAAGCTGCAAATGCTCCATCACTGGCAGTGTTCAAGGCCAGGTTGGACAGAGCCTTGGGTGGCATGGTTTAGTGTGAGGTGTCCCTGCCCATGGCAGGGGGCTTGGAACTAGATGATCTTAAGGTCCTTTCCAACCCTAACTATTCTATGATTCTATGACACACATCAGCTGAACTGCTCTCTAGATCTTTAGCAGACCAAGGGGAAGAATTCCTGGGGGAATCACCTACAGAATTCTCAAATACGATGTTTTATATTCTGTGATAATATTGTGTCTAAACAGTAATGGAATCTGTTACCTTCAGCTCCAGTTGCCGTACCCATACAATATTATTGACAACTTCAGAAAGGTTTTTGCCTGTCAGTGGTCCAGACACATCACCAGGAACACCATGGCATCGAGTTTCAAAGTCTCTTTGATAGTCTAACACGAGCAAAACATTCATGTTAGACCAGAAACCTAATAGACCAAGCTTAAAATCATTACTGTAGTTATAAAAACATACTAGGGATACTGACATAATTCTGAAAATAAATAAAGAATTTCAGTATTTTTAAAAAAAACCTAAGGCAGTTAAATACTTTTAAATACATTTTTACCTTCCACATAATCTTGAAGCCTTGCTAGCAATATTTCCCTCTCAAAAAGCAATTCTTTGCTTATATTTGGATGCTTTATCAGTTCCTTATGTTTCTGAAACGTCTGAAGAAGCTGGAATATGAAGTTTAGAAGAAATTATTTCTTTCCTCTGAAAAAAAATTAAACATATTCTGACAATGCTAATTATTACTGTCCATAAATACTGTCTTTGGCCCTAAGGACTTATTCCTGTCCCCTAAACTGGCTACTTACGAATTCAATAACTATCTTTAAGAAAGTTTTCAGACTACAAAAATACTCGTACCTGTTGAGGGCTGTCCTGAATTTCAGAGATAACTTTCTTCAATTTATTTGCTATTTTTTGTTCCGCTGGTGCTACAATTCTTTCATACTGAGAGATTGCTGCTTTCCATAATGGCTAGAGATAATTAATTAATCTGTTAGTTTAGGACTCTCCACACACCTTATAAAAAGCCACAGAAAAAATATGAATAAATTAAAACTAAGCATTGTACCTCTGTGTAAGGATTATAGTGTACAGGATTTAGGCCAGCAAAGGGCTCAAACACTTGGGCAAGATGTAAAGCATTTTGCTCTCCAGCTGGCAAAAAGAATGCAAGTTTTTCATGCAGTGTTCTAACAGTTAGCACCTATAATGGAAAACAGAAATTGATATATGCAACATTTTCTCAATATAAAACTTACATTTTGAAGCAAAAAAAGCACCAGTAGCACATCCCATCCCTTTCCTTTTTTACAAGAGACTTTTGAAAGAAAGGCTCAGTCACACACAGATTATTGAACGCTGTCTGACACTGAAAAGGCTATACAAGTTTTTTAATTCTTTTTTAACTTAAAACACTGTTGTTTAATTCTGTGTCTAATGAACTAAACCATACCTCATCAAGACGTTTGCCAAGTTTGGCTAACAATTCAGGGAAATATTTCTCATTTTTCCATGGATGTAGAGTATAATATTGCCACAGTTGTCCAGTTAGGTACTCACAAGCCGACACCCACTGCTCACAAATGAAGATGCCAGCCTTTAGATTTTCTTTAACACTGTGGAAAGCATCCTTCCACAAATTCAAAGCTGCTAATTTTTTCTGAACATATCTACCTAGCGAGCCACCTAGAACACAAAGTAGACAAAAGCAATCTGTTATGCTATCATTCCTTTAAATACTTCATTATATCCCAATCACATTTAAAAAAAATGTGTAATGTCTTTATTTCAAACCACATAAATATATCAATAACTGATTATTTTGTTTCAGATTCAATAAATCTCTCAAACATCTCCATGTTAAACTGAGTGTCCTGGGTTCAGCAGTAGCAGTCATTTTTATTCCTTCTTAGTAGCTGGTGCAGCGCTGTGTTTCTAACTTTCGGTATGGGAACAGTACTGATAATACCGATGTTTGTAGCTACTGCTTAGACTGTTTACACTTATCAAGAACTTTCTGAGCCTTATGCTCTGCTCTGGGAGGAGGGGAAGCTGGGAGGAAGCAGAGGCAGGACACCTGACCCAAACTAGCCAAAGAGGTATTCCATACCAT
>WYDI02036163.1:0-55817 GCA_009867235.2 Psittacus erithacus | reverse complement strand
TACATACTTGCATATAGTGGTAGTTATTTTTGACTGTATCAGAGTAAAGACTATTTTTGACTATATCAGAGTAAAGACTCTGATACACCGCAATTAGTCTGGCTGAGGGCCACCAAACCATCAGACTGCTACAGCAGTTAAAACAACTACCCAATAAATCAAAATCACATGAACACCTCTTTCTTACTACACTGTCCTAAAAAACGACCAAGCTTTCTCAAAGAAACAAGTAAGAGACCCAGAGTTTCTTTCCAACATTCAGAAAGGAGATGTGAGGAAGGAATCAGTTCCAAAGACTCTGGACCCACCTTATGAACTGTGATGATGACAAGGTATAGCCAGACTCAAGCTCCTGTTCTCATCTAGTTTGTTATGTCTCAGCACTAGAATTGTGCAAATCTAATCTGGAAAGCCAATGAGTCATAGTATCAGACCTATTCTTTGCTCCACTAAATTGTGCATTGTGTCTGTTGGCATGAATACTGTCTACTGGAATGAATAAGAATCCAGTGCAATGCTCTTTCTTGCAGAAACCTCATCCATATGGACCAGCAGTTTCTGCGTACATCAGCAAATACAACAATTCAATAGGACTTCTTAGAAAATAAGGCAAGGAAAAAAAAAACAACAAACCAAACAAACCACAAACAGGAGGAAGAATTCCATACAGACACTTATACAACAGCAGAAAATGTAGTTACAGTGTCTTATGTTGAAGAATGAATACCATATTACAATGAACTTTCAGCACTAAGTTTAGTAAATTACATGCTCAGATCTTCATTTTTATTAACTTGATTATACCTTTGCTCTTAAAATATAAAAAAGTAAAGAAAAAGAGAAAGTATATTTCTTTTTTTAGTCAAAAAAAGCTGCCATATGCATAGTCATAGTCACACAAACAACCCAACATATTTTGCCAAAGAATATTGAACTAATGATGTGACTGACCTGAATACTGGTTCACATATTTCTATTGCTTTCAAAAGAATTATGCATATTTAGGATGGAAAAACAGGTTAGCAGTTATCTATAATGAAATCCTTTCTTGGTAAACCCCCAAAACATTAACATTAACTTCATTTACTTTGTAGAATTCTGTGTCTACATTAAAAAAAGACAAGTAAAAAAACAAACAAACAAACAAAAATACCTCTTTTCTCCCCTAAAAAAAAAACAACCCAAAACCCCCAAACCAGACAGAACATCAAAACATACCATCAAGATGAAGATGCTAATATTAAACAATGACCACAGTATGCTAAGGCTGATAGGTACAGAAACGCTTTACACAGGTTATCTCTTCCTACCCTCTTACTGTATATGTACCAAAGCGAAAAAGAGGCTTTAGTTTTTATGAGGAATATAAAAAAGCAACTGCTAGTTTTGCATGCTTATCTAAATGTAAATGGAATGGCATGAAACTATTACTGTTCTCATGTATTCAAAGCCCTTTGACAAACCATACTAGCTGCCGAATGAATCACTGCATTATTGTGCCATGTGTGATGCTTTGAAAATTAAATGTATCAAAAGTCTAAATTACTCTGGTTTATTGATCATGATTTTTATTATATGTAATGGGTTTCAAAGCTATTTCTAAGTATCGAAGTGAAGCCATTTTGGGGAAATCAACGCAACAAAAATTCTCAATATCCAAAGTTACTGAAGCTGACGTGAACCATACATTTTAAAACATATTGTGAAAACCAAAAATAGTAAAGCAGGTAAGTTAATTCACTACTACTCAACCCTGTAGACCTTCTCTGCTAATTCACCTTGAGTTTATCCAAGTGCGTAAGACTAGGGTCTTGTTAGTATGGAGGAAAGAATGCTGCGTGGAGATCTCATAGCAGCCTTCCAATATTTGAAGGGGGTCTACAAGGGTACCTTGTGTGTGTTTTTTTTTTTTTTGTTGTGTGTTGCTTTATTTTTTTTGTGTGTGTGTTTTTGTTGGTTGGTTTTTTGTTTGTTTGGCTTTGTTTTAATAAGGAAAGTAAAAAGGAAAAGAAAAGAAACAGAACTCTGGCTTAAGCAAATGTGCTTAATTTTGTCATTCACTTTCTAATCTCCTGGGTAGATGTACACGTAATTATACTACAAGAACTCTGGTACTAGTAAAAAGTTGAGAAATATTAATAAGTTGGCAGCTAAAAATTAAAAATAAGAAAGGGGGGTTGGGGCTTTTGAGATTGATTCAGCAAATGTTTGTCATTGTAGAACACATCCCTTTTACAATGTGTCAGTCACTGATGAGCTTACCTCACTCTTCTCAAAAATACCCCACATATTCTAGATCAAATAAAGCCCTAGTGAGTAAAGCTGAGGACACAGCTAAAAGTAAGCACAGAAATGCTGCCACTTTAAGAAACAAGGAGCTTACTCTCTCCTTGTTACTTGGCACCATGTATTACACATAAGCATATCTAACTCCTCGATTTATCAAGGACAACAAGCGCGTTCCTAGGTTCTCCAATTCTACCATTTGAATAGTGCTTCAAGAAGTAAGAGGTTCTGTTAATTTTACTTTGGTACTTCTAGAACATAGACATATCTTTTCACTAAATCTGTCTGCTAAAAGCAAACTAATCTATTGGCCTGTCAGTGACCTTGGTTATGCATAATAAAAAAAAAAAAAAAAAGAAAAGAAAAAAAAATGCTAACAGCTAGCTTAAATGTCTCTCAAAATCAAATAATTCTATGTCCTTAGTACTTATTTTTCTTAGCATACATTTTTAATAAATAATACATAACTAGACAATTCCTACTCATGGACAGATTTAATTTTTTTAAAAAAGGCAGGAGAAACTTGCCAAAAGCTGCAGTGCTTGTGCCAAGTGGAACAAACTATTATAAGACTTGCACTCCCCACCTGAAATTGCAACATTACTTACTTTTGCATCAGTCTTATCAGTCCAACAGCATTGAAAATTCTAATTAAAAAGCAACTACAAAGGAAAGTGATATTTCACTGAATGGCTCAAGAAAGGCCAGCTCACATTAGTAGACTGTTTAGAAATTGAATTGCTACTTTGTTAGCTCGGATATATAACTGCCAGGGTTTAAACTGACTACTGCCATTCCTTATGATTTTCAAATGATAGCCACAAGCTCCCACTGTTTTCAGTCAGAACACATTACAAATGTTATTTTTTCATTATATTTATGATTGTCATTTCATCCCCACCTGAGGAACTCCTATATAATTTATTCCCTGACAGTGAAGTAGTACTTAATCCCAGCCCTATGGCTATCTTGAAACCTATAAACCATAATCCTGACTGCTACAAGTAAGCAGAGCTCTGTCGAGATTAACAAAAAGATCTTGTCCACAGTGCTTACAATGTTTTTCTTTAAAACTAGGATAGAAAAATTCTTAAAATGGCTGAATAACTTGAAAAAAATAGTTTGGTTTTTTTTGTTTGTTTTTTTTTTTTTTAATCAAAGAAAATTACAACCACTACAGTGCTAAATATCAAAGTGCATGGAGGAAAATGATGTAGCAGGCAGCTAACTGAAATTTTTATTATTACCTTACATGAAAGGAAAAGAGTTCCTGTTTTTTTGTTTTGTTCAGTGTTGAGTTACATTATGGTGCCAGTACAATGAACCTTAAGGGTAACTCAGCTTCCTTTATATATAAAACCAAGAAAACTCCCAACAGCAATGCCAACCCTTCCATAATGATAAACAAATGGTTGTCGAGTTCTTCACAGTAAACACTGTTCAAGGGCATACTGCTGAAGGTATGCACAATCCTAGATAAGATGGACAGAGAAGGATAACAATCACCTGAATTGAATTTCATAATTTTTCTAAATTAAAAATATGATTTCTTCATAACTGAAGTTTTAAGATTAAGCAACCTGAGCAGCACTCAAGCTTGTCTTTTCAGGCTTTATGCTCCCTGTTCAGGTTACAATGCAGAATGCAGCATACAGATACCCAGGCAAGTCATACAGTAAAAAATTCCATGTGTGGAAGGACTGCATTAGCCAGCACCACACTTCAGGTGATCAGTTCTTAAAAGGTTGAATATCCACTGAACCAGATTCTGTAAAATTCCTTTCTGTGCATGGAAGCTATAACTTTTTTCTTTAACTCCATCTTAAAAGTCCAAATATGCTCAGAATCAGAATCCCCCAAACAAGGACATCATGTCCAATTGTGGACAATACAGATCCAGAAGCATCAGCTGGAACACTACTACTACCATATGTAGCATCAAAATATACACAGTGTTCACCAACTTTTCCAATTTAAGATTAATAACTTGATTTTCAACATAACCTATACACTATCAAATAGTTCCTCTGCAGCAAACATCATGCATTATGTAACACAAAGTAACAGAAATACATAAAGAGGTCAGACAACTTGAAAGAAGACTCTTTGTTGGTTTTGATTTGTTTTTTCTTTTTTGTTTTCTGGTGATATATAGCGTCTGCAGAGACCAGTACACATAAAAAGTGTAAATGCTTTGCTAGAATGTGGATCAGAAAAACGCTTGAAGTAATAAAGGAAAGGTATCAAATCTAAAGGCGGGGAGAAGGAAAGAACACAACAGTACTTACAAGAGCAATTTATGAACAAGGTATCTTTACAACTCACTGCTAGAGGCTTTGATGCCCTAGATAATCTTTAACCCTCAAAACTATGAGAGAATAAAATTTCCTTAAACTTTCAAGTGCAAACAGATACTATCTTACTTTTTCCTGGTATGTTTCTAGAATACACAGCCTGAAATAATACATGCATATTTAAACATAAAGTCAATGACCCTTTATATGTGTCATGTATGCACAATGCACTGTTAAGCTATATATTAAAAAAGATGCAGATACAGGGATTAGGTTAAAAAGTACAAGCAAACTGAAGAAACAAGTTTGTCTTAATAACTTACAAAAGACACACACATTCATTTTAAGTATAGTGTCCACTTTTATAAAACATACTTAGAGATAATAGTGATTTCTGACAATTAAAAATGTAGTCAATGAACTGTAAGTTTTGCAAAATCATTTTTTTAAATCAAAAGTCAATTTAATACTGCAGATGGATATAAACAATGCAAGTGAGCACAACCCCTCTAGTATTCTAATAAAAATAATTTGAAGTTCTGCTCAAGAAGCAGGAATAGCCAACAAAACGTTATCAAAATGTAACATGCACAAAACGTGGAAACTAAATGAGCTGTATACTAAAGAAAATTACCTATATGCTCTTACTTTTCATATGGCATGAGAGTATTTTTCAGGCTGTAGACCCGTGAAAAATTTCAAGTCATACAGTTGACTGTAAAACTACGATAACCACATGGACCCTCAGGCACATGTCCCTTAGAAACAACCACAGGCATGACAGTCCTCCAGCTCATGTTTCTAATGTAACGGTATGATTTTTTTCATCCTGTTTCTAAATTGACCCTCAGCAATTTCAGGCTAGCATAGCTGATTTTGATCTGACCAGGGTTTTCACACAATCCTCCACAACATCTCAATAACCACAACCCCAAAATGAGGTATTTCTCTTCAGATGTTTTCAAAACATCTGTATTGTCAAGATCTAAGTAGCTGAGAAAGAATAAAAATCAAACTGAACTCTCATTCTTATATTAAAAATAACCATATTTCCCTCCATTCCTCTATTATTTTCATTTTCATATGCATTCCTTCATCTAGATTTTAGGTACTAACAGCAGCACAGCTGCCAAAGGAACCCCCAATTCTTTGAAAGGCCCTCAAGGCTCAGTTGCAAATACAAGAATGAGTTGATACCATTTGTTACCTCCAAGTTTTGAAGCTTGGCAGACTCAAAAGGTCTGGGATAAAAGCAATAAAATTGTAGCCCATCTGAAGATCTGAAAAGAGACAGGGAGATGCAGTTTAGCCTGCAGATGTTCCCTGAACCATAATCTGGAGCAACAACCATAACTCAGCAGTTCAACCTCCATGCACTCATAACCAAAGGTTATGGCAAGTCCTCTAACAGCCACAAACACAAAATACAGAAGGGAAGATTTTCTCCTTGTGACTTGAATGATATTTAGGCACTGGAAAAACTAATTATTTGAATTTTGTCAGCATAAAAAACGTTGCACAGTCAAATCACAGTTGCAAATCTCTGAGAAAAGGCTGAATGATGAAGCTCCGCTGTTTTGCTCTGAAAGGCAATGAGAAGATGGCAGTCTCAGTGTCACTGCTTGAATTCATTTATGGGCTTTCAATTGTGCAAGATCAATAACTCAGGCTGAAGGCAGGAGATGTCAGATGGTGAAAGTCATACAGAACAACAGAACAGGCGAGTGCTGGCTCACTGTTAATGAAGCTGAGTTGATTCGTCCCCTAAGTAAGCAGAAGAAATCAATATAACTGAACTCAGTAGCCCATTTGTGTGCTCTCAGCAATGAAACTGGTTAAGGGCTTTCACATGAGGGATTACTAGAATTAAAACGGAAACCTTTTATTCATGGGATAAGTGGATAAATGTTGAAATTATAACAGCAACCTTCAAGGTTGAGACCTAATAGTATGTCCGGAAGAAGCCCTTATCTTTTACAGTGGGAAGTAAGCCTAAATTGAAATGTGATTCTATAGTTTAGACAGCTCAAATCTAGCACCAAAGAGAATTGATTCCTCCTCCTACTAGCAGTAATTCAGATCAATGCCATGGGATAAAAGCCCAAACATCCCTGGTACAGATTAAAGAACCATGTGTCAGGCTGACTGAAATGCATTATCTCTGACTTAAAAGTCCACACCTCAGCCTCTGATAAAAGGGCAGATTCTTTCAGTGAATATTCTCTTGAACCTTGACACTATTTGTGCACGATTGGAAATACAAGGCATCTAACCTATTATTTCTTCTTCCAGCTTGTTTATGTGTACTGAAAAAGAAGCAGGCACTTACCCAGCAGAAGTAAATTACCAGTCAACAATAGATACAAACTGCACAGACACACAACAACCTGGCACATAGCCCAAAACCCTACAGAGAAAATAAAAGGTTTAGGTCTAAAAACCTCAGAAGAGCGCACCAGGATTTTGCACCAAAGAATGGCAAAAGGAGCCTAATTGTTCAGTAGCCTTGAACTTCTATTTCCTGATGGAAGCTGGCAACTGGGTTACAAATTACACATTGATAGCAATTTATTAAAATTAACCTATGGAATAATGGATGTAAATTCATAACTCCTCCTGCTTTTCCATTTACCAGGTTAAAGCTCAGCCCTCAGCTATGTCATTTGACTCTCTTACACAGTATGCATCACACAGGTTGTAAGATGGTACAGAGGTATTACAGGGAATAAAGCAAGCCTCTGATCTTCAAACATAGCTCTTGCCCACCATGAGGAACAATTTAATGTTAAATTAATAAGAGAACACAGATGGGTATTCTGATAAAATGTAATGTACATTGGGAAGCTATTGATACAGAAATTAATATGAGGTACATGTATAACACAAAAGTAAAGTTCTCCAGAATGGAATTCTTTTAAGTGCATCACAGCCTGCAGCTTCAGCTGTTGTTTGGAAATAATTATTTTTTTCCTTTATAGAAGAAACATGGACAAAACCTACATATGCAATACATAGCATTAGAATACACAATTTGTTTCTCATCTTTGTTTTTTAATGCAGGCACATCTACTGCTGTCTTAACAAGACAGCCACAGCTGAACCACACTGGAACACACACATTTGAAATTAATGAAGTTGAAGGGTTTGGGTTTTTTTCAGAACATTAAGAAAATATATAAAGATGAAATAAGCACAGGGTCACAACCTTATTTTTTGTTTTTTCCCTTTTATCAAAAGATACATGTTACTGGTATATACAGGAATGAAAAAAAGACCACAAAAACCCCAGAACTAGATTCAGAAATGCATGAAGATGACTTAAACTTTAGTGAAGGAAATCACCCACATGGTTTTCTCTCAAAATTTCACACATTTGACTTCTTCCAATAATACAAAATCAACCAAGAACTCTTTTTCAATAACAAATGTGTTCAGAATTCAGCTAGAAGTTCATAATTGACACTTGAAGTCTATGTCCAACATACATTTAACATAAGTTAAAAGGAAAAAAAGGCTAAACAAATCTTCCTTGTGAAAATCCTCCATACTATGTGCAGTGGCAACATACCTCATTACCATATATAGCATAACCAACAAGATACTGTTTTTTTCAAGAGAAAAAAAAACCCTACCATTGAACTAGACAATATGATGACAGAGGAAAGAATTTTAAGAAATATGTGGAATATTCTTGCACGTTAAAAGGCCTCATCCCTTATTATGTCATATAGTGCGCTGCCTAATTGAATCTACATAAGTCAGTTCTGGGGAGAAAGAAAGAAAATATTTTGCTGCAAATAAAACTCACACTACAGATTGTAGTATAACTCAGATTTATTAAAAAAACCCAAACAACAAAACCCCAAACATTTGTGATGTTTCTAAATTTTCACTCTGATGAACAAATAAGTTGTTTCTCTTTAATGAACTGTATTATTAAAAGCAGTGAGATGCAGTTTCCTTAACTGAGCACGGCTCTTCAAGATTGCTGTCACAGGTCTTGCCAAACACAGCTACCTTTCCAGCGTCCAGTGTAAGAAAATGAACACCAGATCAGGCAGAGGTTGTATTTCCCAGGCAATTGTTGTTCCTTTATGAGTTTCCTCTGGGTGATTCACCTGATTAAATGCACCCAAATCATGCACAATGGAACTGAGCAGCAAAGAAGACATTCTGGATTAATGCTGTTTTTGTTATTTCTAAAAAGACTGGGTAGTATGTTGCAATCAGTATCTGCTAGAAAGAGTTTCCCATAATTTTACCTTTACAGTGAATATTATGCTTAGTAGAGTTTTTATATAAACGTTCACTTGCTTTGGACATTCTCTGTATAAGAATGGCAATATATATTTGCATCTGTTGACTCAGAAGAGATCTAACTTAGAAATATAATATATGAAATATAAAAATAGCTTCATAATCCCATCTACTACTTTCAAAAGATAAATAGTAAAGAAATAAAAGTCCAACAACCAAAATAAATAAAGCACTTTGGCAAAGAGGCAAGAGGTTATGGACCTGCATCCCCTTTCAACACCTGACTCTTTGATTTCTTCTGGTATTTCTTCCATCATGTAAGTAAAGGAAAACTAATGAAACTTAATCCGATCAAGTAATAAAAGGGCTATGATTTCTTAAAATACCTTATCCTGAAAGGATTAGGTTGGACGTGGTAAGTAAATACTCTTTTCTGCAAAATAATAATATATTTAGGATAAACTCAACATAAGTAGGCAGCTGTACAGAGCTTTCAAAAAAATCCTCCTTTCCATGTGAACAGCATCAGGGGGCTGGTCTCTGCTTGCCAAGACTGTCAAGAATCTAGGAAGGCTTCAGGAGGGGTTTGGCTGTACCATTAAGTACCAAGGCATAAATCCAGCTTTAAACATATGAAATATTTTCGGCAATGCGAAACAAATCATATGTAGAAACTTACATGAATGATCAAGTCAGATGGTCTTATACATCATACTGAGGCAGGTTAGGTAGGTTTATTAACTTCTGCATTACAGAAGTGAATTTTTTACAATTCATTTTAGATTATGAATTATTTGAACTCTCAAGCTCAAAGAAATGCCACGTGTTCTCAAATTTACTAGTACTTCTGTTTCCTTTCCTGAAAATTCAGTATTACACTATCAAAAAAAGAGACTAAGGGGTTAAATTAGCAGTAAAAGACTAGATTTTGTTAGGAGCTAGAACAGAAAATAAAAACCTGGAGTTCTATGTGCTCGTAACTACTTAATGTACCTGACTGCTAAAAGAGTAAAAAGGGGAAAAAAATCAAAGCAAATGTAAATTATTTCACCCCAAATTAGATAAATATACTGTAATTTTCCAAGAAGGGAAAGAGTAAAAGTAGTTGGTGGATTGGTTGGTTTAGTTTCTTTTTTCCATTAAAAAGTATTGTCCCTGGATGAAACTATCCAACTTGTATTCTTTCCCTCCACAAATTTTTTTGCACATAGAACTACATTATGTCAGAAGTAATAACTGCATATAATGCTAAATGTTTGATCTCATAGGTTTTTCTTTTTCTTTCACTTTATACTATACACAGCTACGCCTGTGAAATCCATATATACACTTGGAAAACTGTATTATACAAGTAGGTTTATATCTTATATCAAATAACACTGAACATAAAAATATCACATTGAGGCTTTATATTTCTTTACGTTCAAAGAGGAGTTTGTTCCACTTTAAAATACTGCCACATTTTACAAAACTGCTCCTATCAAGAGCACAAGAAGAGTTATAGAATCATAGAATAGTTAGGGTTGGAAAGGACCTTAAGATCATCTAGTTACAGCCCCCCTGCCATGGGCAGGGATGCCTCACACTAAACACACCCAAGGCTCTGTCCAACCTGGCCGTGAACACTGCCAGGGATGGGGCATTCACAGCTTCCCTGGGCAACACATTCCAGTGCCTGACCACCCTTACAGTAAAGAACTTCTTCCTTGTATCCAATCTAAACTTCCCCTGTTTAAGTTTGAACCCATTATCCCTTGTCCTATCACTACAATCCCTAATGAATAGTCCCTCCCAGCATCCTTATAAGCCCCCCTCAGATACTGGAAGGCTGCCATGAGGTCTTCAAGCAGCCTTCTAAGTCCTAGATATCATTCTTTGTGCTCACTTACTAATTGTCCTAAACTAAAAACAATATGTCCATGAGAGTCTGAACCTACACTTAATGTCTTATGCAGACACTTTGTTTTTTCCTCTTCCTTTCTCAAACTTCAGTTTGAAATTAGGCAAATAATCATTTGTTATTACAAATTGTGCCCCTTTTTGTAATTAACAATAGGTTATCTGAAAGAGAAGCTTATCAAGGATTCTTTTGAATCATAGATTAAATAACTAATAGCTAAAATCAGCTTAGATGCTATGAATCTACCTTACTATTTGACAAAGTTCTGGATTAGAGACTGAAAATGCAGTGGCCAAATCCAATGTTATCCTCTTAGAGCATTTGGCTTTAATGTCAGATTACCTGATGCATATCTTAAGAAACCACATTGATAACAATGGGTATACTTAAAAGGCTTATTTATGTTTTCTTGGGAGATTCAGGCAGGGTCATGAAGTAATAGAGTTGGGAATCGTTAAAGCAGTATGGGTTTGGAATCAATAACTGGAATTAAAAAACCCCACCATAATTTATACAGAAGAGTACTTTAATTATACTAACATAATCAGAGATTAGTGAAAAGAGTACCATCTATCTTTTCAGCTCTTCATGCCCCTGGATTTCCAAGTGTCTTTAAGTAAAGGAAGATCTCATTTGACTGCAGAAAAAAGGGTAGAGCAGATGTAGAACCTCCCTAGAAAAACTGCTGCCAAGAAAAGCTGCAAACTGTTTTGGACACTTCATAATGTTTCTTCATACCTTCACTTCTTCTTACAGCAAATGACTTTTCAAATCTCTAGACATACGCAACAGAATAAAGACAGGATCAAGCCTATTTTTGTGGCAATCTTCTTCCCCCAAACTAGAAACCTGATGTGTGAAACAGTACCAGCACTGCTGTGTATTTATGGAAAGTGGAACCTTTTCTTTTATTGTTTTTAGGGGAATACCACAATGTGCTCTAGACCTGAGTGGTCAGAATTTTTTGCAAACATGCATGCATAGAGACTCATTCTTGTTTATGACCTGAAACTAGCTATTTTAATTTCATATTCTTTACAAAGACAACAAATGTTTTTGGTTTGCTGTCGTGGTTTAAGCCCAGCCAGCAACAAGAACCACGCAGCTGCTTGCTCTCTCCTCCCACTTCCTCCCCCCGCTCCTGGAGGGAGAGGGAGGAGAATGGAAAGAATGTAACTCCCACGGGTTGAGATAAGAACAGTCCAGTAACTAAGGTATAACACAAACCACTGCTGCTACCACCAATAATAATAATGATGATAAGGGAAATAACGAGGGAAGAGAATACAACCGCTCACCACCTGCCGACCAATACCTAGCCCGACCCGAGCAGTGATCTAGCCCTTCTGGGCAAATGCCCCCAGTTTATATAGTAGGCATGACATGCTGTGGTATGGAATATCTCTTTGGCTAGCTTGGGTCAGGTGTCCTGTCTCTGCTTCCTCTCGGCTTCCCTTCCTCCCAAGGCAGAGCATGAGGCTCAGAAAGTCCTTAGTCCATTACTAAGCAACAACTAAAAACATCAGTGTTATCAGCGTTGTTTCCAGGCTGGAAGTCAAAAACACAGCACTGCACCAGCTACTAAGGAGGAGAAAAATGACTGCTATTGCTGAACCCAGGACATTTGTATAAAACACATTCAGTGCCCAGCCTCCTAATACTGTGACTAAATTGATATGCAATTTCCAGCTCCATCTCTTTTCCTTATTTTTTTTTTCCCTTGAAACAAGCATGAAGTTCATCCTTTTCTAAACTTCAGTCTATCCATGAGTTCACAAAGTTAACTCCCAATGGACTTGAGATTTTATTAGCAGCTATTCAAGTGCTTACTCAGCCAACTGAAAACATTTAACTTACTGAAGTGTTCTCTAGCTGAAGACTGAATCCTTGTCCCTCTCACTGTATTAATTGTAGCTGATTCACTGCAGTTTACCTTATTTATGAAGGTAATGAAAAACAGAGGTTAGAAACTTCTTGGCATTATATTGGCTATATATGTATATGGTTGTATCTTACCAGCACATTGAGCCTTAGAAATTCTCTAATAAGGTGAGATAATAAAAGATATGATACGTAGACCATAAGAAGGCTGCCTAAGATGGGCAGCAAAATCACATAGCATTTGCCAGGAGCATGTACAGCAAGTTTGCAAAATTAGTGACCTTTTCTATTTTTTTTACCCAACTGTATTTTGTAACATTTTTTGGTAGTAGCTTTAAAAGCAGTGCATCAACAGATGCACAAACCCCAGTGTGTTGCTGGAACAGAATGCACAATTTCTATTAGAATAATGCCACTTTTCTGCTCAATTAATGCAATTCTTACTTCACCACACACACGCACACACACACCCTGGCCCCTTTTAGTTGATATTTGGAGCATATGTTTTTGTTATAGAGAATGGCTTTGGAAATAAATCAAATTTGCAAGTCTGTTTCAACTGAGAAAAATAAAATATGGTTTAGTGGAGGTCTTTGCAGTGCTGGGGTTATGGTTGGACTTGATAATCTTAAAGGTCTTTTCCAACCTAGTTGATTCTATGATTCTAAGAATGGAAGTTACCAACTGGAGAGGTCTGTTCCTGCAGCACCCACAGATACAAACACAGAGAACACACTCCCAGCTCTGCAAGACTCAGCTCTCTATCCACTGTTTCCTGGTTCTCTGTTTAATTCCAGCAGCGCTGCTAGGCTCGGTAGAGAGGTTAGCAGTGTCTTCTCATTTTCAGATCCTCCTCAGTAAAGAAACAAAGATAAAACAGGTTTTTCTAGTCCCTAGATGGACTGTGTCGGACTACACATCACATCACATCTGCAAGAATTTTCAGGTCTATTTATTTATTTATTTTGGAGGTGGTGAGGGGCTGGGAGAAAGAGGGAAAGAAAAGAAACAAACAAGAAAAGCAGACTGAACCTTCCAAAACACAATTGTCAATGCCATTCAAGAAAGAAAGACTGAATACTTAAAACCAGATATGAAATACTGGGCGGGAAACCACACATCAGAAATCTGAAATCTATTTCTATAGATAAAAATACAGCAGCTGAGACATATTCCTCACTTTCCATTGTTTAATGAACAGAATAAAGGTAAATACATATTAGAATGACTGGTAAAATAAAGCCATAATTAATTAAAAAGCATGCAAAAACTAGCATAACTTTTCTCATTTCTGCAGTACTAATTGAGGAAATGTAACAAAACAACTCTCTCCTGAACTATTGTGCCAGAAAAAAAAGCCACAGATTTTTAAAAAAAAACACAAAAAACAAACAAAACCCCCCACAACCTATACAAAACGCAAGCATTAAGGCAATTATTTAAAAGCCCCGCTTTATAACATTGTTACTACTCTAGATTTTTTTCTTTTTCACGACAGAAGAATCAAACTACATTGTTACAAAGTGAGATTAGCACATGTGTACGCTTAGTACGTAGGTACATGTGCTATAGGGGATAAATCTGATTTTTCCACAATAGCAAACTATGACTCACCCAAACCAGCCCACATCATATGCTAGAATTTACTTGAACAATTCTAAACTTGCTTTTGGAAATTAAAAGAAAAAAAAAATAAATAAAAAAATCTATGTGGTATCTATATATATTAAGATGTAATAATTTCTTTAGTCATACAAAGATTTAATAAGTTTGCAAAATGTAGTTAAAAACTTTATGTGCCTTGATTTTTATAGCACATTGCTGGTATTCTTCTAAGGGCAAATACTAAAAGTTACAAAGTTACAAAAGCACTTTGCTTGTTAAACCTCATACAATTGGCCTCTGCCCATCAATCCAGGCTGTCCAAATCCCTCTGCAGACCCTCCTTGCCCTCCAGTAGATCAACACTGCCATGCAACTTGATGTCATCTGCAAACATACTGAGGGTGCACTTAATCCCCTTATCCAGATCACTGATGACAATAATAAACAGAACTGGCCCCAATAACAGCCCTGCTGAACACCACTTGTGACTGGGCACCAACTGGATTTAACTCAATTCACCATCACTTTTTGGGCTCAGCCATCCAGACAGTTTTTTACCCAGCAAACAGTACACCTCTCCAAGCCGCAAGCAGGCAGTTTCTCAGGAAAATTCTGTGGAAAACTGTGTCAAAGGTTTTACTGAAATCTAGGTAAACAACATCCACAGCCTTCTGCTCCCCATTAGTCAGGGCTGCTGATAAAAGTTGAAAAGTTTTGTCTCCCCCTATCTTTTTTTTTTTTTTCAATGACCCTATGGGAGTTTTGAGAAACGAATTTATGAGATTAGCAAATACTCTACAATGAGGGTTTAATTTATAGCACATGCAGAAATCTTGTTAGTTTCAAGTCTCTGTAGCTGTGGTTTGGAAATTAAATTATTTCTAGTCAAAACTAAACACAAATGGACTAGGTACTTAGAGAAGCCTTTCAATATAAGCCAAGTGTTTAAAACACTTCAAGCTATGTGCTGATCATCTGGAGGCACAGGCAAAAGCAATACAACTTATTAAATACTGTCCTATAAATGGGTTTTGAAGCTTTGAATGGATTAGATTCTCAGGCTCCCTTACTTTCACATTCAAACTGAAAAGCAATCAGAGTTTACTGTAACAAGTTTACCTTCACTAAAGAAATAGCATACTTAAATACCCATGAAAGACCATCATAAAGTAACAGCTTATGGCTTCCTTCAACCCTGAATACTTACAAATCTAAAAGCTCCAGTAAAATTCTCTGAGCTACTCAACTTCCCTCTTTAGTATCTTTTGGACAGCACCATCCCAACACATGTTCACCGTTACGCTAGACACTTTTTTTCAAATGCTGACTAGACCTGCAAACTCCAAACCAGAACAAACACATCCAATGTCATCCTGTAAATTCTAAACCAGCTCTCAAAAAGCTTTGTAAAACTGGTAAACCATGGAAAAAAGCCTCTTTATTTTGGGAGCAGATATTCCTGATCAGGAACAGGTAAGTTGCAACTATACAGAACCGATGCACCCTGTATTGTTATTCTTCAAAACATCTATAGTTTAAGGATATCTGTTTTATTCACTTTTGTCCTGCAATGAACATCTGTGTGCAGGTCATGTTTACTGCTTCAGAAATACCTGTTCATGTACTGATTGAAAATTAAAATGGTAATTTATGTCCTGTGCTTCCATACTGGACCACTGCAATGTTTTATTTTATTGATTTCCTGGCAGTTCTTTGCATTCATTTAACAGTATATGTGAAACCCTGACAGCAAGGTCTTTTCAAACAAGCCATTCCCAGTTCTGCTCCCTTCAGTTCTCCACAACACCAAATCATCAGCTTCTAATTAAATCTTGTACATTTGGGCCTTTCATAATCTGCAAAGATTCTTAAATATTAAGTTAAAATTTCTCTTTGTCCTCCTTCTCTTTGCCCTGTTTTCCTCTCATACTCAAACCCAGCAAATTTTTTCTGTAAAGGATTTCTCTATTGATTAAGTGAAATTTTTTTTTTCCCTTTTAAGCTTTTAGCTGCTGTTAACCTTGTATGTTAGGCCAACCATTTGTTGCAAACAGGCTAACAAACTTTCAGCTTTTAACTTCAGTCTCAGAGCTCATTTACTTGATCTAATGTAAGCTTAATTACCCAAGTTACTAATTCTGTTAAAAAAACAACCCTGAAATATTGTACCTGGCATGAAAAAATCTTTCAAAAGCGCACATTGATAGCCTAATAATTGGCAAGGCTTTGATTTTTCTGAGTATGTATTGATTTTTGTCTCAAAGGACAAGATTAAATGATGATCCTTTTAATAGCATAGAGGGTGCTTGCAGGGCCCACCCTTGGCAAATGATTTGGACAAAAACACCTACTAAATAAAAGCATGAATGTAAATAGCATGTATGGACTGAATACACAGAATTGTCTGCAGGTCATTTACCTAAAACTGATCATGTTAAACGAGGGTACACTGTGGGGCCTTGTGTTTATTAAGTAGCTGTGTTATACAAAAATGCACATAGATGTTACTTTTTAAAAGCAATCTTTCACTGAATCTTTTTTAGCATCTTTCCTACTCTTAAGAAAAGAACATAAAAGATTAAGACATTTGCCAGATACAAATGAGAAATTAAACAAGTGCAAAATCTAATCAACGTGCTTTCTTCATGATAAGATATTCACTAATTACTAAAACGAGATGCATGTTGTCACTTCACTATAGTGATCAGTCTGAAATTGAGGAATTACTTTTTACACAAGAAACTCCAGCAGAGAAAGTGGGATAAAAAAGAATAATTGGATCATTTTTGGGTGGCAGTAGGATGACATTTTCTCCCACATAAGAGATCTTGTTACTGCTCCACTCATGTACTTCACAAAAGGGAAATATTATTGCATGCAAAGTGTGGTGTATTGTTTCATTCTAATACATTATTTTATTATGTAGTCTTATGCCACAAATTATCACTATCACTACAGATACTGTTCTCAGCTGGAGTAAACTTGCAAAGTTACCATTTTAACAGAGCTCTTCTGACTTCTACCAACTGCTGGAACTGTGTCCAATAGACACACTGAAGGCAATACATATGCTTAAAAACTTATTACTACAGATTTAATGAATGTTGAAACATTAAAAATCTGTTTGAGAACAAACCTACATTCAGCATCCACAATGAGGGTATTTAGACAAAACGGAACCTGAAGCCGCACTGCAGTAAGGGCTGCACTTTCACCACTGCCAATGGCTATGAGAATATGACAGGGAAAATTGTATGTCAGTTACATAGAGATCTAACTGTGATACATACTCATGGAATAATTTTATAGAAGAAAAATGGTTTTCATTGGGTATTTATTGATTATCAGAGTTTCATATAATGTTTTAAAAATAAGATAAAAATAATTTTATTTTAAACAATTAATGTATTTCACGTGCTTATATAACAGCATGTACAGAAAAAGAGTATGGAAATCAAGTGAAAATTTCTCAGGCTACTGATGGTTATCACTGCATTTTCTAAAAGAGTGATTAATCTTTAATTAACTGGATGCCACAGGACATGCATGACTAATCCACACCAGTTACAAAACAGAAAGTGGAACAGAAGACAAAGTTTTCTGTTCCTTTTAGGAAATTCTTAAGAGTTTCTTAGAAATATAATTTTGCAATATGAAACAGAGGATCTTAATTTCCTTTTCTGACATTCTTTGGTCTGCATAAATAATCACAGATCAATTCTGAATTGGAAGGAGCTCAGAAAGTCACCTAGTCCAGTCTTTGCTCAAAAAGGGATCACAACTCAATTCAGATATGGTTCATTTGAGAGCTCTTCAGTCAGGTTCTGAAAACCTTCAAGAATAGAGATCACACATCCTCTCTAGAAAGGTCTTTCAATGCTTAATTAACTGCAGAGAGATTTTTACATCCTACCCCATACCAAATCACAACCTTCCATTTCAGCTTATGACCACAGCCTCTGCTAAACCACTATCACTAGAAACAGAAGCTGGTATGAAAATAAGTGACACTACTTACACTACTGTGCACAAATAAAACTTTATTTTGCTTTTTCTGTTCTATGTATTGTTCACTTCATATTCAATCACTGGCGTTAATGCATTTGGCCAAGACTTGTGTGTTGTATTTTCAATCATTATTTTAAATTAGTGTTCTACTGCTGAAATGACTCCTAACCTATGAGGTTTTTACACTGTGGAATCTTACACTTATGTAAAAATGGAGGGCAACACTTTGATATTTGTGTCTGCGATGAAACCTAAGTTAAAACATCATCATCATTATCAGAGGTAAGATCTTAAAAAAAAAAAAAAAAGAGGAAACAGGTGAGCACAGGATATAGGTCTCCTAATTCATCAAGATTCAAGACTTATCATGGAGAGCTATTATCTTGGTTTAATTACAGTAAGAACCAAAAAGCCCATCTTGAAAAGACTGCAAGAAATGAGTAGTTGCAATGATAAACACAAAGTATTGACAACTGTAAAAAACCCCAAATACTTCAGAAATATTAGTTTATACTGGTTTATGTGTTTGATTTTATGTAAACACTAACATTCAGTAGTTACTGTTGCAGCAATTCATGACAGCTAAAGAAAGTGATTATTCATGACTACAGAATTCCACCTTAATGACTGCATTATAATACCAAGTATAAGGTGAAATATGCCATACTGACTGCTTGCAAACGTGCTGTTTTAAACTAGCACGCCACCATCCTGGTGCTTAAGCTGAAGCAAATATTCATGCGCTTGGTGCAGAAAATCCAAGCGGGGCCTAAACAGAGTACAGGTTTGAGAATGCTCTCAGTATTACTGACCTGGAACTAATCAGCACTAACATGCCATACATTCACAAATCAACCAAGGCATTTTGCATGGACCAACCTCATTTGAAACAAAAACCTGACGACCCTCACCTCCAAGCTCCAAATAGGCAATATAAAAACTAAGTTGATTAACCCTGAATTTTCAACCTGTAAAAGCAAGTAACCCACTTACCTGTTTTCATTTGGTTGTTTCTAAGACCAGATCCTGAGAGAGACAAGTGAAAAAGCAGAAATTTGATTTGGTGTTTGGTTTTGAGCATAATCTATTTATGCAAAAAGTATGCTATTTTTTCCTGATTATATCTAAAAAGACAAAATCGCAATCACAAAGAATTCCAGCAGCAGCTGAAAGAAGATAATACCTGTAATAAAAGTATCTAAAAAATCCAAAGTCAAGAGACAATGCTGGCTTTAGTCATGAAAATTTACATTTGACCTTGCTAGGTTCAACAGATTGGTTTATAATACAAGGAAAAGGAAAAGAACATATATATGGGAACAGACTAAAAGAACAACTCCCAGAATATTAGTGTCTGAGATAAGGAAGCAGGCAAAAATTCAGTGAGTGATAAATATGCATGTAGACTTTTCATTCCATTAAAAACCACTTCTCATTATTTATTTAGCTACTTCTGTAATTAAATACTACTTAAGACGCTGATCCGGCTCAAATTAATGTAACAGCAGAGAAAACTAAAATAACTGTAGCACATTCCACCTCATATGACAGTAGAAACTATATAGCTCCTCAACCAGGTTTGCACAGGCATCAGTCATAACTAATGAGCAGCAAGATAATGGCAAAACAAAGACCTATCTGATAATGATTTATCAGGTTAAACTACAGATAATCAGCCTGGCTGTCAGAAAGTATATTAGGAAACTCCATCTAGTTTTGTCTGTTAGACAAAAGTCTAACACATAATCAGTTTCAAATGCAATTAATAAGACCAATTTAAAAAGTCATTGGAGTTGTGAGAGAGGCAATAATACAAAATATTCTGCTGTATAAGGAAGGTGTTATAGCATAAATGCATTTTAAGCGCACAGGGAAACCAAGGATGGGTTGAAGATATATGGAAGCCTCAGACTGTGACAATGTTTTCTTGATTGTCAAATAAGATCCATAGACCTCCCTATGGCAAGTGCAAAATTCTACCAGAAGGGAATCAGAGTCCCAGATTTACCACAGTCTATATACCAAGACAGATAAAAAGGCAAAATGGCTGTTTCAAATGAACTTTGATTGTCTATTAAAAAAATAGGACAGACAAGCAAGTATAAATGTCATCTAATAAATAAACACGTAGCATATTTTAGTACCAGATCACTACTCCTGAAAAGTTCTGGATTAATTCACTCCTGAAAAGAAGGAGCCAAAATAATGAGCTTTAATGCATAACACAGATTCTTCTAACAGATGCCCCAGGAATGTATCTCCGGATGTAGCCAGAAGAGCAACAGTTCTTCATCACAATGAATGCAGCATAATGTCAACCCTGACAAAGTCCTTGTAAGAAAATTATATGTTTTAATTATTGAACATGGAAACTTCTCAGAAAAAATAATAATCTCAAAAGTTCCCAAAAGGAATTACAAGGTTCTGTAGCTTTCATCAATATCACCACTAAGAAATTTTCTCCATATAAGAAATCTGACGATCTAAAGCCATCGTAAGTGCACTTGTAAATCTACTTGTGAGCATTGTATTCCTGTATTCTCCAGCATAACCTCATAATTAATGAGATCAGTGAATGATTAAGCAATATAACCCCAAGAATTTATGTCAAATTGTAATTATTATGCATTTTAATGTTAACTTTCTCATTTGTGGACATTCTGTAAGCCTGTCAGGAAATTATCAGGATTTAAAATTAAGGGTGACAGCATTTGTCTTCATATTCCAGGTATTTTATTGGAAAATTCCAAGTCAGTGCTCTAGGCCTGACTGGTTTTAAAATACATCACACTTTGACAAGCACTCCATTTCCATAAACAAAAAAAGTTTATCTTCCCAAATCTTCATCCTGGAAATGTTTGTAGGAGCACAATTATGCCATTCCTGGCAAACATTCCTGGGAGCACACAGCTTTTGTGCTGGTCAGTGCTTCAACCCTCATCCAGTGAAGATGCAGCTAAGACATTAACACCTATCACTCCCAGCTGTTTACTTCTGCCTACGTTCCCCAAATTCCACTCCTAGGACAAGTCACTAACATGTCTCAGATGCTTCAATGCATTCAATGCATTTTTTTCTTTAAAAATTACCTTTTTTTTTTTTTTTTGAGGTGGACGGATTTTGGTTAATCTTCCCTGCAGGAGAAAAGGCTTTCACCAAACGAGTACATATACCAAGAGAGGAGTATAACACATTTCCTGATATGCAGCATACACCCAAGAAGAAGAGGTATTTGGGGTGAAACTCTTATATCTGGGATAGAGTGACCATTTTCTTCTTATGACATGGGGAGCACTATGGCTGTAAGGACGCGCTACCAGGACCTAGTTCAGAAAAGGATCTAACTGAAAAAGTAATTAAAAGATTAAGAACAACTCTGTGCTGTGGTGAGCCTGAGGTTAATAATAGACATCTATGACAAAATAGATGTCGTTCTGTCTATGACGGGAAAAAAAAACAAACAACAAAACAAACCCACACACAAAACAAAACCAAAACAAACAAAAAACCCCCAAACCAAACCAAAAAAGAAACCCAACACAAAAGCAGGTTTAAACAGGAGAGCACTGTGGATTACAGCGACTGATCTGTGACCTATTTGGTTTCATGAAATGTTTAATATAGTTATGGATTACTGTTTAAAAATAATTGGGGGTGGAGGAAGGAGGTGGGACAGGACACATGACCCGAAACAAATAAACTTATCCTTGAAAACTATGACAAAATTACCAAATGCAGCAATAGATGCAGCACTGTTTCTCATTTATTTAACCCTAAACCACAACATTTGGAATAACTCGGCAATAACGTCCAAATAAATTAATTATTTCATTAACTTAATCTCAGCCAACATGCAGCATCTTGCTTTCTGATGAATGCTTATGGCATCAACAAATTAAACTACACAGGAAAAGAAAGTACACAAATGTCTCCCTGGAGAAAAGCATGAGTATCTTGATGTCCAAAATTCAGCATATAATAAGATTTACTAGAAATTTCATCTCTGCAAATATAGTTATCCATCATGCATAATGAAGTAACCTTGCACTTAATTTGAAATTCATGATCTGTTTTTTTGTTGTTGTTTACAAACGTGTTGCATATATCACCACTATCTCATCCATTTTCTTGTATTCGGAAATATTCTGTTATGCGCTACTTGCAAAAATGAGGTAAAAATAAACATCTTCATAGTGCAGTGTGCTAAACATTTCCACTGCTGTAAGTCATTACCATTTTTAGACAGCATGCTCAGGAGCTTACAGGAGTATGTAAAAACCACTAAGCATTTAAAAACCACTCCTAAAAGAACTTGATGTTTTTTTCCAAAAGAGATTATATCTTTGCTTCTTGATTTATCATGTTTTTATTTTAGCTGTACATAAACCAAAACCACACCACTTTCTAGTTTTTGCTTCCTACATCATCTTCTATCCCACCTTGCAATCACAAACATGCACATGCACATTGCTTAACCAGTTATTCTCCTTAACTTAAGGAGACATCACTGAATGCCATCAATCAGCTTTTGTATTTCATGAAGTTACAATTTCAGTAGAAAATAAAGTCCTTGGTGCTATTGTACGTTCTTTCTTCTGGGAAGTTCCTTCTTACTCTTCTCTGTATTGAACTTCTTACTCTTCCTAGCTAATAAGTTTATATACTTGTTATATTTTTTTAAGTATTTGTTTCCTATAAGTTCCCTGTAGGTTTTTAAGGCTTGGTTTTCAACAAGTGATAGGCACACCTTGCACTCATAATTCAGAATGTTTTTTTTGGAAAAGAGTGTGTTTTATCAAGTGCTTAAACACTCCATACCTATTCCTAGAACCTGAGCATCAAATGTGACTTTTGTTTTTGGTATTCTCCTCCCAATGGATTAACCAGTAATTGCAGATGAGATTTCAAAGGGCTAGCACCATATTCTTTTGGCTTTAAGGATAATAAAAGTAATATTTAGACAAAGACACACATACACATCTACGTATTATCTTTTTTCATGGAGTTGGTTTTGTCCTGTGGAAAGGTGACGCAAAAAGTTTCTTGTGATTACCTCCAGCTCTAGCTTCTGTCACTACCATTATATAGACACCAAGCTGCATATAGCTTTAAGTTAGATACAGACATAAAAACGTCTTCAATTTGACTGAGATGTTATGATTTAGAATAACTGATTATTATTGCCAAATCAGCATACTTTCATTACAACTTCTATCTGAAGTGTGAGACTAAATTATTGTGCCAAAAAACCTGATACATAAGAATATCTAAGAAATTCAAATATGTGAATGCTAGCTATAGTTTAATGTCACATGCTGATCATACTACTAATGCACTACCAGCAGCAAAAGCACCAACTGACTGCATGCATGCTATTAGCTTTTGACATGAATTCAGGTTTCAAAGAAGTTAAGCTTAAATTACTGCTGAAACTAAGTAACAGAATATCTGATCATATGCCACTTGGAATATCATCCACTCAAAATTATAAAAAAATTAGAGAAAAAAGCAGTTTAGAAAATAGTACTCTTGACACCAAATTTTTAGTCTGGGTGTCATGGCTTAAAACCAAGCTGGGAAGTAAGTACCAAGCAAACACTCGCTCCAGGAGGGATGGGAAGGAGAATTGACAGAATGCAAACCCAGTGGGTTGAGATAGCAACAGTTTAATAACAAAAGTACAATATAATACTACTACTATTACTACTACTAATAATAATGGAAATAACAAGGGAAGCGAATATAAATCTAAAAGAGGAAAGGAAAAAACCCAATAAAAAATGGGTGGCTTTGTTTGGCCTTTTAATTCACCCCTACTAAATGGCAGGTGGTATTTGCACCTCCTCTCTACAGCAAGATGGCCCTCATTACCTGACTGGGGGGCACCCAGTTAGATACCTCAGCGATTTAATTCTTCAAGAAAAGCATCAGATCTCACAATAAAACTGTGATTTTTTTTTTTCCTTAGGTATGAGAACAGTCCACTACAGGCTTACTCTTCTCAGAAACAATGTACTAATTTTAAGGTATTTTAGAACAGATGCATGCTCTTTGCCATTCTTGTGTGAACTTTTTTTTATCATCACAAGTAACATATAAATCCTGTTTCTGTCCTTAAATACCAAGCCACCAATTTACTGTGCAAAAAACATAGTAGTAATACCTTCTCTTCAAATGTAAGTGTCTGGCTTTGTCCAAAACGCCTTTTTTTTTTTTTTTTTTTCAGTTTTACTTTTCAACAGGACAAACTATTATGCTAAAAGGAGAAATCTTTCTTAATCATCTGGCATTCTTCTCCAGCAGGTTTCTCACTCTTTAAATTCATGTTGGCAAAAGTATTTAGTGCAGAATCTGGAAAAGCAGATGCTACAGTAGCTGTGCAAGAATGCTAATGACAAACACGGCCTATAAAGCTAGTCAGACTTGGCCAAAATCTGGAGTGTTCCGCCCTGTGGGACATGACAGTCAGAATCAATAAGTGAAGGATCCAGGCAACTTTGTGAGGGAAGGAAGGAAAAGTAACCATAAGCCCTCCACAACTATCCAGAAAAGAATGTTTCTGTCAAGTTAGCAGAATTTTTGTAGAACACAAGGTATTTCAAATAAAATATTTGGGTCCAGGAAATCAACATTTTCTGACAGAAGTTTTTTGTTTTGCTAAGTTAGCAACTCCTAGTTCCACAAGAATGTGCAACTTTAAAGCTCCACTACACAGAGATAAACTCTCAGCCCTACTTCAAATGCAGTAATTGCAAAATAGTAAATAATAATAATAACCCCCCCGAATACTTAGTTATCAGCTTTATAGATACCCATAATGAGACACAAATCGCTTTCATGAATGGAATGATCAAAATGGTCAAAGTAATGGAGAAAAGGAAAATCCTAAAGCTTTCCCTTATGCCATACTACTATCCTTTTTTTCATCATCTTGTGCAATTTGAACCAATACTGCATTAAGGAGGTAACGCTCCTCTTTTTTGAGGAAAAGCAAAACTTTTCTCTATTACACTAGATCAGTATCTCATTGATACATATTTTGCCAGATCAGCTGCAATGTCATGCTCTTCTGCTAATCAGTAATATGAACTCATTTAGTGCATGTAGCTGAAAGCTTCTCCAACATGCTGAATGATTTATAAAACGAACGGACCACTGTTTTAATAAGACAAAAATTGCATAGTCCCTGGACAATGCAGTAACATGAAGTTCCAATGATTTATGCAATGTTTTTTTGGTTAGCAAATCATGCTGAAACAGAAACAATTTAGCATGAAAGTCACACCACAGATTTATGACAACGTTCCCTTATGCATAACTTTCCTCAGCACAAAAAGACTTCAATGGTGCTTGAAAACAAAAACCCTCCATGTTTAGGCAGTTTGGCTTATTTAATTGTTGATGGCTTATTAATTAATATGTTCTAATTTTAGTTTCCCATGTTCTCTGAATAGTAAATCAACAAAATTCTCATTCTCCATCTTTTCCTCTGGAGCCCTCCAAGGTGATCAGCATATAGTCACTCTGCTGCCCTAACCATGCCCATTCAGCCGGCAACCACAGTCTTTACTGGTAATGTTGCCCACTTTTTCTTATAAATTTGGCAATACAATGTTTGAAATTAAGCCTTCTAGCTAAAATGGTTGGGGATGGAAATCTGTTTCAGGGTTTTGTTACTATTTCCCTTACAGGATTACAGAAAACCTCATTTTTAACATTTGGTCATCCTCATGAGCCCTATAGGGAGCTTCAGTCACAATTGAGAAATCTAAGAAAAAACATGAAAATTCCTCCTGAAATCAATTCACTAGAAATGTTCTGTCCAGTACTATCATATGTGCACTTTACCCTTCTCTCCTCCAGACTTCTGAAATGTTAACAGACTGAGAAATCCAGAATCCCACCATTATCTGAATGGCATCAAAAGGCATTCAAAAATACAAGAATGAGAAGAAAGGGATGCAAAGAAGAAGAACAGAAGTAAATGGACAGGGTGACTCAAGCGCAGCCCCTGCACAAAGTTCCATTCTGAAGCATTAGAGTCTGCCAGAGTGACCCCATTGACTCCAGCCTCCTAATCTTCACTTTAAATGTATTTTTATTCTAGCCCTTACTTCTCAAAAATCAGAATTAAAAACAAAAATTAAGAAGAGAAAAGCCTCCCACATTTTTGCATGAAACATGGCCAAAGGTATCTAACCTGTCGCAGGCATCATCTAGAGGCCAGTAAGATCAAATGGAGGCTTCATTTCATTTCTAATGTTTTTCACCCTGTCTTCAATAAACTACTTCTTCCAAAAAAAAAAAAAAAAAAAAAAAATGCCCCATGAAACTGGGATGAAGCATCATAGGATAGGAAAGGGACAGACAAAATGCCTGTTGGGAAAACCTCACACATTGACTAAAAAGATCAAGTAGAACTGTTTCCTGAGAAATACATAGTAACTGATGAAGAGAAGCTACCATCTATTCAGCCCTTCCAGTTAGTTAGTCCTTTAGTTATATGCTATCTGTCTGTTCAGTTCAAAAGCGATTTCCATGACACTACTGATTTATTCAGTCGTCAAAGTACTAAACTCCAAGCAGAATGCTTCCTGTGAAAAAACTAGCAAGTGTATCAACTAAAAAAGTAAAAAACATTGCACAGAGATTACTTAGAACAAGGATTTTCAGACAGTTTTAAGCATAAATCACAATGACGATAAATTCTGTCATACATATATAAAAAATACAAAGGCTTTTAAATACAGATCATGCTTCATTAAAAATAAAACACAATCCCACATGGCTTGGAGAAAACATCCAGTATACGTTATATCTTGCAGAATGTTGTTGTTTGTTCCATGCACATGACTGTACCTTACACTCAGTCTTCTTTCTTGATATAATTTCTTTAACTTTTAATAAAAGTATAGCAATACACTTTTTTTCAAATAACAGCTCAAACTACATATTGTATTTAGCCGAAGACCAGAAACCACAGACTTGACTACAACATCCAATGATACATGAAATTCAAACTTTTACTTGAATATGTTGGTATGTTTATATTATCCATATTTAAAGACACTTTTATAAAGAAGTTTTAATATCGTCTAACCTTCATAGTCTCACTATATTTTTCTCCAACAGTAAAAGATTGTTACCATGAAAGCTAGACATCGTGATTGCTTATCTAGAATTTTCATGCATTAATTTTAATATTTTTAACTTGTATTTGTGTATCATTTAGTAATATTTTTAATGAATAATGATCAAACAATTGCAAAATTTGTAAATTTTGTATTTCCCTGCAATTAACTCCAATGTAGCCATTTTCATTCTGTGTTGAAAGGTTAATTAAGATCACGCAATTTCAGCTTGTTGTAAAAGAAATTCAGTAGCTTTTTGTGCACTCAAAGTTTATGATTTTACTGCTATTATGTATTATTTTTGTTCCAGCATGGAGTCAGAACACCTTAATCAGGACTACTGAATCAGCTGAATACTGCAGAAAATTCACACATCAGCTCCAATGCTGATAAACAATGCAGGCTTTGCAATTTCCAGGAGAGAACTGCAGCATTTGCATATCCTTGCCAGAAGAATAAAGGATATTAAGAAATACCTAATCACAGGTATGCAGAAAGCAACATATACCAGTATCCTGATAAGTTCAGGATCAGGACAAATTTCCTTTCAGACCCAGTATCAGCAGCAGACAATAGTTAAAAATGCAATAATTTGCGCAGAGACACTGAATTTTCTATTTGCATCTATTTCAAAGCTAAGACAGTGGTAAATACTATAACTTAGCAAGTCTAAAGTTTTGCTCATGTTTGGTCATCTTTCTAGAACATAGTGATTTAACAGTCAATTTATATTTAATATCCAGTGGCTCCTTTCCACCTTCTAATAAGACTAAAATAAATAAGCAAACATCTAGTCAATATGTTCAAAATACAGTATTTAAAAACAGCAGTTTAAAGCTAGATTTCATATTCAACACTGTTGCTAAAAATAAGGCATAAATTAATTTGGTTGTGATAGTCTTCAAAGTTTTAAAATATACATGCTAAATAAGGTATTATGGCTCTATTCAGAATTAAAGCTCTGCTTAAAGACACCCAACTAAAGCTCTGTTGAATCTTGATACTTTCCAGCAGACACAGCAATGAAATCACACCATAAGGACTTTCTGACAAGTATTAAACATCCATAATGTATAGTGACCTATTTGTACTTTCAATTTGTTGTTACAACTTCCTCAGTTACAAGGTTTGGTACATGATCTTGTACAGCATATTCACAAATCAGAAGCAGCATGCCAAGCTATGCAACAGAAAACAGGATGTTAGCAGGATGTTAGGATACATGCAAATCCCTCAATGGTTTGCTTCCAGTAAGAATTGATTCTGTGTTAAAGGTGATTTAAAACATAACACGGAGTTAAACATTTACTCCAGGGATGACCACTTTGGAAATAAAAAGATGAGCAATACATGCAACCCTAAGATAACAGCAGATCATCTCCTGTGGCTACTATAACTTTGGAGCATACAAAAAACTTACTACATGATACTTAGGAGTCATCATTACACATCTTTGTGCTTTAAGAGTTTAGTGAGAAGTTAGAAAAAGGCAGCTTTAGATTCTGCCTTTTATCCCTCTTTTGTCATTCCACAATAGCTGTCAAGGGTTGGGTTTTGTGGGGGTTTTTTTGCCCTTTTTTTTTTTTTGTTGGTTGTTTTTTTTTTTTTTTTTTTCTTTTTTTTACACAGACGAATTCTTTTACTAGCTGACAGTGTGCAGAAGAACACACCTTGCCTATAGGCAAAAATGGGATTTGAAAGTTTGACGTTTTTGAGTTATACTCAGTCACCATTGAGCTTTAAGTAACAGTCACAGCCCTGTTGGTTTTCCTTCTACAAAGAAAACAAAGAAGTATTTTTGGTTCAAAAAGAAGAATGACTGGAGAACCAACTAAAAAAGCCTGTTCAATATACAGAAGCTGACATTGATTTAATAAGCTCAACTTTTCAGTGAAAACAATTTCATTTGAGAAATAAAAGTGATCCCCAAGAGCTTCTGAAGAAAATATTCTTAAGTATTTTACTGCATGCAATCATTCTTTACCCCATCTTTATTAGTTTTTGCATTTCCATTTGAAATATTTTAGATACTGCAAAGATTTTTTTTCCTAATTAATAACCATTTTTATGTAAACTAGCCATCTGAGCGACTCTGAAAGCAACAGCTGATCCTACACTGCAGAGACAGTGTTAGTTCAAAGTAAGGTTTATGGTGTAGTTGCAAAGTATAGTATAACAGCTACATGGGCAATCTACATGGATGCAGCCAACAGCAACTAACAAGCCTGAGCCAGTCTTCATCTTCAGCCCCAAAAGTGATATAAATTCCTTTGTAAAATCATTATCATGAGTTAAACTTAGTTAAACTTTGCAAATCCAGAATTCAAGATCTCAAAAGCATCAGTCTGAGGTAAGGCTGGAGAAGTTAGCCTCCAGAAGGCATGCTGCGGGGAGGAAACAATAAATGTAAATAAGCTGTAAAAAGAAGTTACAAAGAAAGTGGTAATGTTTCCATGGTGAACAACTTGAACTTCTGCTAAAAAAGCATTAAACAGGACCTCAGAAAAAACTCTTCCAATGGACAGACAAAAGATCATCCAAATGTATTGCCTGGGAACATTATAAAATGTCCAGTAAGAGAGGTCTTTCGGACCAAGTCAAACATCCTCCACAAGTTTGTCTGGCCTTTGTGTGACCATGAATGGCATCCCCAGATCCTTTATGAGCCTACTTTTCTATGATTCTATCAGACATTTACCAAAGATAACAGAATAAGAAAGAGAAGAAAATTCCCATTAATTGTAATAACTGTAAATAAGACTAAAAAAGACCTAACAAATGTACATTGTAAAGACCATCTTTTTAATTTGAAGGGAAAAAACAAACAAGCAAACACACAAAACAACAAAAAAAACAACAAAAACACCAAACAAAATAAACACCACGAAGGGAGAGGAACCTGTAGAGAAATAGAAAAAGGCTACATATTTTAAAATCATCTGATTCCATCCTGCAAAGCAAGAACAAAATATTTAGCATAATTAAAAATACATGAAACCTCTGGAGCTTGCTTCTGTTTTCTGCAATTCAAAGTGAAAAATTTCTGAGATAAGTTTACTCCAAGTCCTCACACCCTTAATATTACTACTAGTATTTTTTTCCTTTGCTTTCATGTTGGACAACTATATAAAATTTCTGATTTTCAGGGAATAAGGCAGCAAGAGATGACAGGTGATCATTTTAAGTCTAATTATGCTAGCTGCTGTTCTTCAAGTTGCTCCTTTATGCCTGAAATTAAGAACACAAAGAAAAGAGGGAAGAATGGATGGCTACATATGCCTAAATACACACAAATCCCTTGTAACTGAGATTGACAAGACTTAGGAGAACAGCATAAACAGTTGTAATATATATAAGTTTGTTTAAATTAATTATCCAGAAGATATTTTAATATAAGCACACAACAGAAGATTCAAATCTCATTCAACTCTAGCATTCCTATTCAAAGCAGTCTAGGAGGTAATTATGCACACTTAAGACAAGCTATGAATGTTTAACTTTTAGAAGTGACCGGAATGCCTAGCAAGGCACTGGAAAAATATACATATTATATATTTTATATATATTTTAAATATATTGAAACACATAAATGTATAAACATCACTTGAACCACGTTCTACCCTTCTCTAATAGATAAGTAATTGAAAAGTCTCTGAAGACGATATTAATGCTTTTTTGTCTCTAAATTGGCTACTGTGTATTGAACTTGGTTGAGTAACATCAAGATTTAAGTGGGAAAAAAAACCCCAAAAAAACCACCACCAAAACACATACACACACAAAAAACCAACAAAGCAAAAAAAAAACAAAACAAAAAAAACCACCCAAACAAAAAAACAAACCAAACCAATTAACTTTCTTTCTGATTTACTGGAACAGTATCCCTGTATAAATCTTCCAGAACTACCCTTTCAGATCACACTTTTTCCAATCATAGCTGTGCATCTAAGTGACATCATAAACCTGCTGACTGATAATAATCTCCATGATGTTCTCCATAACAATCCAGACTGGAAAACAGGCAAATTTTCAGAAAATAATTTTCCGCTGTTTAACTTACTTTTTATATGGCCTTAGCCATTTATAGCAGAAAGTTGCCCTTGAGAAATAATTCCAGAGACCTCCTCTGACTTTCTCATTCCTTTGTTGATATATCCTTTCTGTTTTAATAGTACGATTAACAAGATATCATTACTACCTCATACCCATCTTAATCAGCCTGGAGTTTTTCCTGAAATTTGTATGCTGATTCAAGCAGGAGTCAGGTTATTGCTCTAGGCTTCTGACACTAGCCATCTTCAACAGCATAATTCTTGTAAAAATTGCTGTTTGCTGTCTAATGTAATGGCTGCTAAGGCACAAATAAAGCCCAAACTTCATTACAACCTTCTGGAGATATCTCTGAATACACTTTATATAAATCTGCTTCTTATAGATCCTGTTGGCAGGTTGCTTAAAGAGTTAATCTCTCTCTGCACTGGACTAACTTCAAGAAGCTTGTTTCAAATTTAAGCAACCCACATACTCCTAAACACTACACTAATGGATACAGCTTACCTCTCTGTCTTGTCTTAGATACTTCAGTTTCAGTAACAGCACAGAATCCACATACTTTTGCCTTACTTCCCTCTACCTATTTGAGAGACGAGGAAGGACTTTGCAGAGTGAGTGATGAAGGAAACAGGAGGGTTGGTTTGTTCTTCTCATTTAGATTAACCTAGAGTACTATTGGATTAAAGGTTTGATAGCATTTTGATAAAGCTGGCATTTGTTTCTATTTAAATAACTCAACTGTCCAGAGTTTATTTCTTTTTCTAGCAAGATCTTTCCAGCAGACCTTCTGGGAGAATATCTGCAGATAGGATTAGATTGGAAATGCTATTGCTTTCAGTGTACTTAAGGATGAGAATTTAAATGAGGTATTTCAGATGTCTGCACTACGCACTTCACAAATTCCTTCTTGCCTAAGGGAGGTAAGAACAACAACAACAGAAATCCTACTCATTTCCAAGTTAATTTAAAAGCAGAGTTTGATGACAGAATATTTGCATATGTTAGCTTCAAGACAGATGCAATATATGCATTTGAAATTTGCACCCATACTTTTTAAGGCTTTCTCTCCTACAAGTGCTTTGTGTGTATTACAAAAGCTATCCAATCTTTTTTTCACTCTCAGGTTTTGGAAAGCAAGGGTGGGAGAAACTAAATTCTTAACAAATTGATGGAATATTCCTCTTCAGAGAAAGGACTTTGTCATTTTTTATTTTTATGATTTTCAGAATATACCTTGTATTAGTTTCAGACAGCATGTACTGAGTAATAGCTTTCTGTAGGTCACTTTATTTTTCTTCAGAATTAGGAAACAGGAGGCAATTTCTCCCATGAACAAATAAACTTTCTTCATGGAATTTTGTATTTTATATAGAACAGATCTGAGTCATCTCTACCAGTGGAGATGCGCTATACAATCAAGATGCCTTGCTAACCTATTATGACAAGACACAGCTTCAAAAGATGTGTAGGCTTAGAAAAGGTGGTGATAAAAATTCAAGATTCCTCCAGCTTTAAGTATTCTTGCTAGTAAGAGATGAGAATAAATGCTAGGATAGCAATGCTTCCTTATCTCCTGTTTAGGTGCCAAATCAAGAAATCCAAGAATTATTAGCTGCCTCAAGAAAAAGCTATCTCAGTTGCTGAGCTGGCAACTACCTTCCTCACTTCTCTCTACTGAAAATCTGGGTTATAGCCAATCTCCTACTTCGGCCAACTGAAGGGATCTTGCAGATGCAAAGCAAGGTGAACTAGGTCCCTTTCTCTTCAGTTCACCAGAAAGAGATAAGAGTTTATTTAAAGTTTCTAGAAATATTTTTGTTTCATTCACATTACTGGCTCTAAGAAATTACACTACTGTTTGCGAAATAACTGTGTATATACATAAATGAAAGAATTAACACTGTTTGATTTGACAGCTATTATCTGTGAATTACAAATAAGTGGCTTAAAGGAAAAAAAACAAAACAAAAAAACCCAAAAAAAATAGGCAGGGGGACATCCTAAACATGTAACTATGTTGTCCCTTTCTTTGTTAACTGAAAAAGGATTCACACTAGTCTTTTCTTACTCTGCAAAAGAGAAATGAATTACAGTTTTTCAGACCTTTGTACTGGCATAAGTTTAAAACATATTCATTCTCTTCAGTTTCAACATTAACTTTGGATGCATAGGTATACAAATTCTCCTTTTTTTCTTCTTCCTCCTCAAACTCTTTCAAGAATATTAATTTGAATAAGCTTATCAAACAAAATGAAATTTACTAGGAGTTTTCTTTTCTTTTTATAGGTGTTTTCTTAAATCAAATTAATCACAGATGAATTAAGTTAAATTAGTGAGTAATTTAAATGTCTGAGCATAAGTTTTATGCATATGGTACTGTGGCTTTAACCTTATTGCTCTGACTGAAGTGCATCTTCATCATAATCTGAATGTTATGCAGCACTCCTGCAGAACTGTAAATTTCCTGACTTCAAAATACAGAAATGGAACAAGCAAATTATGCCATTTAGTAATCAAGGTTTATCAAAGGGAAATCATTAGAAAATCTGGCCTGTTTAAGGTGCTTAGGAGAAACCTGAAATACCATGAAAACAAGCACCACAGCACCCCAACAGAAATCTAAAATGATGACTAAATACAAAGCTTTATTTTATTCTTATTTCTTTTTACCATGAAATTAATTTATCTTTTATGGTAAAGGGTGAATTTTTGTAAACACATCTAGGGAAACATTCATTATGATGTTTGAAATACAGACTGTTAAACTGTTGCATTGAAAAACTCAGTTCTGCAAATACCTGAAAGTAATTGCACTTCATCAGACTTTTCAATTTGCATATATAGGTATTTTTCAAGCTTAAAGTATTTTCTACCACAGAAGTCACGTAAGATTGAAGAAGATAAGTATGTTCTAAATGCAATAATTTTGGGGGAAAATCTGTAAATAAAAGCCACAGTAAAATGGAGTGTTGAGACTGTGAAAATTAATCAATCATTAAAGTACTTTGACAAGAAGCTTTCTCAAGAGTCTCCATCTTCTGAATGTTAAATTATGAAAGCATGAATCAGGTGTTACTGAATACAGCTGTGTCTAGTGTGTGTATCACATAATATGTTCTTGCACTATTTTGCTAGAGAAGGATGTTAAAGGCTCTGTCTTCAAATTTAAACAGAGAAGGATGTTAAAGGCTCTGTCTTCAAATTTAAAACCTATTTGTTATTTATTGAATTGTGATATCAGACTTGAAGGGTTTTAATTTTAAAGGACTTCTAGAAAACAAGGATAACTGAGAAATACTGGGTTTATGTAGGTGAAGTTTAGTGTTGGACAAGATATTTCAGTTTTTATTCTGATCAACTGATTCTAGTTAATTGAGCTCAAACTTTATGTGTTGATTACAGGCCATTTCAGACCAAACAGTAAAAATAATGTAAGACTAAGTAACACCAAAAAAGTGATGATACCTAGGTAACAAGTACAAGCCCTATGGATATTTTGGGCTTTATACCATTTCATTTTTGAGGTTTAGAAACCATTTTGCTTCATGGTTCGTATCTCAAAAGATTTAAAAATATAATCAAGTGTGCAACTGATATGCAACCAATACCTGATATTTCAAGCAGGAGCTTGAAAGAGAATGCAGAACTAGTTTGGGTGTGGGCATGTTTTTTGGGTTTGTTTTTTTTTTTTTTTGGTATGAAATAAAAAAAAAAATCAAAAACTAGACAAGGAAAGCTTGGGGTTTACCAATAAAATATGGAAAAGTAGTCAAATTGCAGATTTGTTATTAATATTGCATAAAGAAGGAAAGGCTGTTATTTGTTGTTTACTAGTTCTGTCTGGAGTATCTGAGTATAGGAACATAGCTGAGCAGATCTTACCCTGGGATGTGCAGTCTGTGTGACAGACTTCTTGGCCAGATTTTCTGCTTCCTGACTTCCTACAGGCCTGAGTTTTGAAAAATATCACAGTCACAATGCTTTAGGCAGACAGGCTATTCCATTTGAGCTAACAGAAACAACCACACTGCTGAAGGCAACCACGAGTTGTGAAAGGTGATGTAATAATAATACAATGTGGTATCTAAATTAAAATATAGTTGCTTAACAACAGCTCGGAGCTACCTAATGTGATATTTCAAGTTCACCTCTGCTTTTCTAAAGAAAACATGAAAGTAAAAATGGAAACATTTCCAGCTAATAACATGTGCAGCAATGCAAATATAGTCTAGATATGTGCTACAGCTATGCTCATAAGCCAATAATTTTCACAACAGGAGGTCTGTTAATTGCCCTTGACATGGAACATATCCTAGATTTTAAGCACAGCTTTCTTCCTCCTTTAAATTTTTTCTAGCTGCATGTTATATTGTCAGCTTAATGCAAGGATTACTTTTATTGAAACTAATCTTGTAATATTGTGGCATCAATGAAGTGCTTTATTATTAAATGCTATTCAATATTTAATAATTTCCTGGGTTTGCTTTATTCCCATGTCAGAAGCATTCTGGGAAAGTGTCACTGTAAGACAAGATTGAGGGGAACACACAAAATGGAGTAGCTGGTACTTTAAAACACCTAGAGTGTAAAAGCCTTGATAACAAGCCATGTAACTAAACCAGAGCAATTATATTCTTCTCTTTTAGATTTATAACTTACACTTAAGTGCACATTTCATATGCCATGCTTAGAGCTATGCTATAGTCTAATTTGGTTTTGACCCCTTTTTCCTTCTCTTACTGACAGCAACGGAGTTGCCTAGATTACAGGTACTACTATGCAAAAGACACACAACAAAACCTGACAGTAGATAAACATTAATCCAAATTGGACTTTCATAAAAGTAGAATTAAATCCTCCTAGTCTCATGACAGATTTTAAACAAAGCTGAACAATGTGGGTATATTTTTTTAATCAACTACGTATAAAAATAGAATCTTTTATGCATAAAAATGAGCATGATCAACCAGCTCAAAATTTATCATAACAAGATGGATGCATCAAAACTGGATTGTTCTATGAAATCAGAAATCTCTAGGATAATAACCACAGTAGTACTCTTTGGATGGATATGTACAACCTACTGTAATTTGGTTAACTGGGAATCTTTTGCTTGCTATGCATTTCTGAGTTTATTGTTTCATTCTCTGTTATTAGAAAATTTATTCAGTTTTATACTGCTTACTTAGTGAAGGTGGGATCAAGGACAGGAACAAAGGACAAAAGTACTGGAAGAAAAGCACAAGGACTGGGAGAATTAAGACCTTAGGCCCACTATAGGAGACGATTAGGTTTGAAATCATCGAAGGAACGTGAATGTGCACAAGTCCATGGTACCTGATGAAATCCATCCATGGGTCCTGAGGGATAAAGTTGCTAAGCCACTACCTATTGTACTTGAAAAATCATGGCAGTCAGATGAAGTTCCCGATGACTGGAAAAAGGGAAATATAACCCCTATTTTCAAGAAGGGGAAAGTGTCAGATACAGGGACCAGTCAGTCTCATCTGGCAGGATCATAGAACATATTCACCTGGAAACCATGAAAAATGAGGTGGTTGGTGACAGCCAGCATGGCTTTAATAAGGGCAAATCATGCCTGACCAATTTGGTGGCCTTCTTAGATGGGGCTATACAACTGACGGACAGGGGTAGAGCAGTTAACATTGCTTACCTGGATTTCTGCAAAGTGTTTGACACTGTCCCACACAACACCCAGACAAGGACTTGTGGGGGTGCTTGATGAAAAACATAACATGAGCTGGCTTCAGTGTGCTCTCACAGCCCAGAAAGTCAACTGTATCCTGGGCTGCATCAAAAGAAGTACGACCAGCAGGTTGAAGGAGATAATCCTGCCCCTCAACTCTGCTCTTGTGAGACCCACTTGGAGTACTGTGTACAGTTCTGGTGTCCTCAGCATAAGAAGGACATAGAGCTGTTGGAGCAAGTCCAGAGGAGGGCTACGAGGATGATCAGGGGACTGGAGCACCTCATGTACGAAGATAGGCTGAGAAAGTTGGGGCTGTTCAGCCTGGAGAGGAGAAAGCTGTGTGGAGATCTCATAGCAGCCTTCTGGTATCTGAAGGGGGCCTACAAGGATGTTGGAAAGGGACTCTTCATTAGGGACTACAGTGATAGGACAAGGAGTAACAGATTTAACGGGGAAGTTTAGATTAGATATAAGGAAGAAGTTTTTTACTGTGAGGGAGGTGGTGCACTGGAACAGGTTGCATAAAAAACTGGTAAATGTTCCATCCCTGGCAAGTGTTCAATGCCAGACTGGGCAGAGCCTTGGGTGACACGGTCTGGTGTGAGGGTTCCTTGCCCATGGCAAGGGGGTAGAACTAGGTAACTTTAAGGTCCTTTCAACCTTAACTATTCTATGATTCTACGAGTATCTCATCCAACATGCTCAAATCTATGGAGTCCATTGGAGTTCACTGCCAACACCAAGATTTCCAGTGCATACACAATAGTTTTAATGGCTTCTTTCAGGAAAGACATTTACACTGCAATCCTTTTTTCCCCTGAAATTTTTGCCACTCATTCATCCACTGTTCTCCAGTTCTAAATGGGTAATCAGAAGAAAATGGAGGGTTTAAGAAGGGAAAAAAAAAAAAAAAAAAAAAAAAAAAAAGAAAAAAGAAAAGGAAAAAAAAAAGGATTCGCCCCCCAAGAAAAACCAAAATGAAACAAAAACTCCAATGAATCCACAAAACCCAGAGTCACTTGAGATAGGGTCTTTGAAATAAAATTGTACAGATAAAAACTAAACATCTTTTTTTAAAGCCTGCATCACATAATAACCCATTCAACGCTGATGCATCAGTGTTGACAGTGTACTTCATTTGTTTTCTGTAAATAACAAATAAAAGCACCCTTACCATTCAGCTGAAATTCTCAAGAAGGCAACAGGGGAGGAAAAAAAAACAAAAAAAACCCAGCATATGGAGAAGCTAAATATGAAGTTTCCCTGCTGCCGACCTACCCTATCCTTAAAACAAGCTCGTGTTAAACCATTCACAAAATAAATACTGAAGTCACACCTTTAAAATAGCACAAAACCTAGTCAGTGTATCTTGTTTGTTACCTAACCATATGGGAGAACTCTGCCACTTTACATCCCCAGGCAAGTTTTCACCAAGTCAAAGTGAGTAAAACATGAAAGTTCAAATGAAAATGGGATTATAGAATTTGAAACTATAACCATTCCTTTATTTCTTTCCTCCAGTTGCTAACTAAGCTAAAATAAAATAAAAAAAATAAAAATCCCATGACTTCAGGACACCTTTTCTGTAGGTGGTTAAGAACAGAAGATGCACAAGCAGGGCTACTTCAGACCTCCTTATTTAGTGTATTTGTAGTGGTCTCCTACAACACAGCCTCCCTCTTGCCCTTTACCAATGGTGCACGCTCATCCCACTCTCCATGATTACAGGCTTCTACTAGGTAAAGCATGTATTCCACAAAACAGGAGAAAGTTATAAAGCTTTATAACTACAGTGTTCTACAACTTCCAGCTGCCAATGTCATTACTAACTGCTGGAGTTATCTCCCCCTATTGTTGAGTATGATGAATTTTGTCAACTCTGAAAGGTGCTTGAACTGCCAGTTGAAACTGTTTACATGGACAGTATGGTTCATGATTATACAGAAGTTCATAATGTAATTCAAGGATTTATTAACCACTATCAAATCTCTTTTTTCTCTGTTTTGTTTGTGGGTTGTCTGGTTGGTTTTTGTTTGTTTTGGTTTTTCCCTTTTTTGGGGGGAGGGTTGCTATGTTTGGATTGGTAACAACTGCACAACTGCCTCAATATATCATCTCCTAACGCTCCTTAAATCTAACAAAGTGGGACGAAAGTTTTTTGCTACATCAAGGTCTTCTATCTGCAGCTGTTTCACATGGCAAATACCCATTTCAGCAAATTGGTGCTCTGCTCCCAAAACAGATGCAAAATCCAACTCCCAGTGAGAAAGCACAGCGCAGCTTAATTCGAAGAACAAAGTATCATTTCACTCTCAAAGTCTTCATAATTCTGTATTCAAATGACTCTTTTAATTGCAGTGGGAATTCCATAACCCTTCTGTTCTCAAGGAAAGTTACCTTTTTTTTTCCCCCCTCTAGTTAAAGGACAAATACAGTACAGCAATACTGTATTTTTCTATATGTTCTGCTCTCACTGCTATTTCAGAGCATGGTTCTAGGCTACAGGCAGATAGAAAAATACCTGCATTTGACTCACTACAGCACTAGCCCTGACAAAGAGTCTTACAGGCTATCACCAAGAGGGAGATAAAGAATTTGAAGGTCAAACTAAAATGTTTCTCTTTGTTCATGACATACACATCAGTATCATAAAAGCAACTCTGAACAAGCTGCTGCTTGTTGTGTTGAAGGTCCTCACAGAATTAAACAAAACATTATAACTAGTTTAATCACCTTTTAAATTTTAAAATGTGCCTTCTCTTGCTATATGGATTTTTATTGCCTTATACATATCTTTTTGTATTGCGCTCTTCAAAGTAACCCTGAAATAAGCAGATGTTTAATTCCCATAGAATGTGTCAATGCCCGAAACTTGTACAAGCAATGCAAATCTTTTACACATGGGAGCTAGCAATATTCACAAATGATACCCTTATTTCCCTGTGGAAGAATAACACAAGAGAACCTATGAAAAAATTTCACTTTGCTGGAAACAATGAAAACTCAACACTCTGGTTTGTTTAGTTAAGGGGAAAAGCTTCAAACCGTTAGCCAGACTGAAGCATTAGAATCACAGCAAATAAGAATTTGACAAACACAGACAACAGGAAAGATCTTGACAGTAGCAAAACCAACCAATCAACCAAAGACAGCTCTATTATGAGATATACTCCTGCAGATATTTAAAAATTCGATCCATACAGTTAAACTAAAGTGGTGTTCAAATAAATTAGCTATTAAATTCATGAGTGCAAATAAAACTTATCATATGTATCAAATTCTCTCTGCTATTAGTTTGTATCATTTCGTCCAGTTTGAATATTCTGACAATGAAAAATGCTTAAATGAGTGATTTAATTCCTTTGTTAACAGTTCATGAGACTTCTAAAACTGAAAATCACACACCTACTCTGAGAAAAAAAAAAAAAGAAAAAAAACAAACAAAAAAAGACTGTAAAGTCTTATGATGGAAGTTGAAAAAGTCATAATTTTTTTCCATGACTAATGACTCAGTTTAATAATGATGCCATATGAAAACATAAACTGAAGAGAAGAAATGAATGGTAATGGAAGCATGACCATTATGACCATTCTGAATGAGAAAAAATTACCAACATATCCTTAAAAATAAAAATCTCAGGACTATTCTGTTGATGATAAGCAGATTTTCATCAATCTTTAAATCCATAAATTTCCACTTTCAAAAAAAGCACATAAGATTTTGTAACTTTTTTCCTACTTTCAGTGGGATTTAGCAGCTTAAGTCCCAAATCATTCAAGAAAGCTTACGAGTGCCTTATGTGTTTTTTATTATTTATATTAAAGATACCTACATATTTAGATGCTCAGTTTAGAATTTGGGCATATGAGCATCTTAGATACACCTCCTATACGCCAAAAACAGTATCCTGGGTGTAAATTAAAACATCACAAATACAGGTTTTCATTTTGGACTGCTTCTATTTAAGACTGTTTGAATTGTTCAGGCTGTTGTTTACTCATGTCTTTAGGAAGATGTTATAGTATTCCTTCTGCATATCACTCCCTTTTACTGGCCACTACATCTAGCATAATCATATATAGTGATATGGTTTTCTAATATTCCTTTAAATATGTTCAAGATGGTCACAGACATTAATGGAAGTTGAGGAACATAACTGTTCAACGCCTGTGCAGCAGGTTCAGGCAGTATTATGGTCTTCGTTATCTTTCAGTTATTAGAACATAGGAAACCCTAATTCTTAAAACTACTAACTGAACAATTCCTCCCTTAATTAAAGGTATATACAGCTACTGTTAAACCTCTACTCAGCACCCAAAACAAAGGGACAATTCTGGTGTGTAGAGGAATATAAGATTTAAAAATGTATAAACCAAAACATTAATCCTAACTTCTTTATATGATTAGAAAACAGAATACTGAAGATTTTTCTTATCTATAAAAGTAACCAAAATGTGGCTTTTTGTATTTCCATATTTCTATTTAGAATTATTACGTGCTAGTAACAAACCCCATCAACTATGAGGGATAGAAGCAAATTGGAAACAAATCCCATTGCTTTGTAACATTCTAAGTCCAAACTTTTAATGCTGTGTCACTTGGACAGAAGACTTGTTTTGCAACTTCTTCTCAAAGGACTTACCGGCAGTGTTTATGTGATCCTGTTAGGGTTTCAATTACAAAGCATTCCCCTTCATTGAGACAATATGCAAGATCCTTGTCTTTACATGGCTTAAAGTGCTCAGATCGCTCAGTGGAATACGTCGTAGTATCTATGGAGAGAGCAGAAAAAAAGAAATGTTGTAAGAATAAATATTGGGTGTTCTTTATGTTAAATAAATTTGACCAAATTGGTCTCAATACAACAGTTGATCAAGTCAGACTAAATAATAGAAAGCCAAAGAACAGTGCAAACTCCAGTGCGACTATATATCATATGCAACTGATTTCTTATAAGATTCACAAAAGGAATCTTATATTTGGAAATATTTTAGACTGCAGCAAAGTTGAGCATAATTTCAACTACTTCCAAAGTACACTTTCAAAAACGTAAACACTCCTATTTTGTATTCTTTAACCAGAAAAATATTTTCGTATTAATACACTGAAATATAGTTTTATATAAAATACACAATTTTTTTCATTAAAAAAATGAGCAAAAGTAGTTAACATAGTCTAAAAAAACCCTGAACCATAAACTCCGCAACAATGAAAGAAAAAAGGCAAAAAGCCTAAAAACAATGCTAATTTGAACTACTAGATACAAAAACTGCCCCAGAACTTAAACACAAGCAGTGCAACCTAGATTGTGCCATTTTAGGTATACCACCTGAACACATCCTCATCACAGTTCAAAAAACCGACTACAGTTTGGACTGTTGGCTGCAACTTTGGAATATGTAGATAGATACCAAGATTTGGAGTAGGCTGACAGTATGAGGGGGTGAGCTATAATTCCTGGCTTCTAAGAGATCTCTTTAACCTTTTGAATCCAGTTGGACTCACAATTATAGTGAAATTTTCAGAGGAAGATATTTGATGGAACGAATAAAATTAAAATATCTTTAAGACAAAGATTTTTCTATTGAAGTGTGATTTTCAAAGTAGACAATTTCTACGGAGCCATGGTTTGATCTTCATGTACAATCTTAATTCTCCAAGTTTAAATTCCAGCTTATTCTGAAGGGATAAGGGCCAGGATCTAATATACTAATATATATTAAAATTGTAAGAAATGTCAGTATATACCATACAATCACAAATTACTGTGTTGCATACCCCCAAAGAAATGAAGCTTTGCTCAATGCACATGGAACTTTGCAAAAAACACATTAGCTTGCTTTTTGCTCATGAGTTGATACAAAGTATCTGCAAGATAATATGGAAGTTGAAAACCAAAACACTGCAGTGCAAAACACCTGTAAATACAGTTCTGTGAGAAAAATCGGATAATTCCAAAAAATCTTTCAAGGTAACTTTTTTCATTCTTTGTGTATTTTAAATAAAACTGTTATCTAGACTAAGTGAAGGAAGATGAATAAAATGCATCTGAAAAGAATAAGACAACCCACACCCTAATCTTTGTATACACACTGGTTTTTTGTTACCCAGAGAGAAAATATTGTAGTTCGAGGTTTTCAGTGGAAAGAAAAAAATCCCTGGTAGTAAACTACAACAAGTCTCCCTTAAAATGTTTTTACAGATTCGTAATGAAAGGCCCTGACATTTCCACTGACAGCAGCACTTGCAAAAAAAAAAAAAAACAAAAAAACAAAACAAAACAAAAAAAACAACACGCACAGGATATATAAAAACTACTAGGTCTTTAATGACTGCAAGCAAAAGTAAAATGTGTTAAACTGAATTTAGGAAACAATACAAGATGTTTGTAAATGCAAACAGTGGCTAGCACATCACTGTTGACATTTCAAGAATGATCAGATTTTATGTAACAGAAAAAAGGCAGCCCAGCTACCTTTTAAGATGAATTTTATACAGAAGCATTTAAACGGCCATTTAGAATTTGATTAGGAAAAAAAAATATAAACAACATTTCTATCCCTTTTAAATATGAAAAACTGAAGATAATGTTATATAAAAGCATTTGTGATAATTACACAAGGTAACTAAAACTGTTTGATGAGTAGCAGCTCAACTTGATATGGCTTTAGAGAACAGAACACTTAAATTTGTCAGCCTGCTCTGAAGAAACAATCTGTGCAAATACTTTTATGAAGGTAGTTGCATTACATAGACCAAAGTAATCTGAGATATCCCCAAAGGAGAAGAGCAAAACAAGGAGACACACAGTATCAAAAAGCTTGTCTTTGAGGTAATGACATACTAAATTCTCACAGTGTTTGAAGTGCACGATACTCCTCTTCTGCCATGATTAACTCAAAAGTACTTTGTCAAGGTCAGCATTTTACAGTTTTAGATTAAATACATTTTTCAGAGATTTTGTTCTGTTTTATCTTATTCACTTCTCTCTTCATCATTATCCAAGATTCAATCAAGTCCACGGCAGAAACTTTTGCCAATTCAGCAGTGTCAGAGCAGACACGACATTTTATACTGGCAAAAGTGCCAGTGAAGATACAGCTACAGTATAGCTTAATTTGAGCACTAATAGAAATTACACAAGTAGTGGAACTCTTCTCTGCTGATATAATTGTTAACAAACTATGGTCAGCCATTGCAGGAAATCAGTCTTCCAAATGAAGCACAACAGCTGTAGGTAACAATGCTGACAGCTTCTTATGACAGCCTTGGAAAGAACACATTATGCTGAAAAGTACACAATAATTTGTATTTTTTTTCTTTTTTAAATAAATATTGTCTCATTAAAAGTCAGTTTTCAATTACAACCTTCCTGTCTTGGAAGTATTTGTGTTGATGCGCATGGAAACCTCTGTCTATATACAGCTGACCTCTGGTCTGCAAAGGTCATTCACTAACATTCAAAATCTCAAAAGCTGTGTTACTAATTGATACCTTAGATACCGCTAGAGCTGTTTGGTATTTTCTGCTGGATATACACACATACAGAATATATGAGTTTTCTGAAAGGTAACAATCCTGCTTTTATATTGAGGGAGAAAAACAACGACGACAACAAAATAAACAAACAAACAAAAAACCATACCAAAAAAAAAAATCAAACCAAACAACTAAAATCTTGTTCTAAGCAGAACTATAGAAAGAACAAAACAACAGAAAACACTTAAGACACTATATAATTTTCCTGATTCTTTTTCTAACAAATAAGAAATCCTTTTGTCTTATTTTCATCTCTGGCGCACCTCCCCTTCTGAGTTTTTGGGGTCGTTTTTGTGGGGTTTTTTTGGACTCCTAACCAAATACTGAATTCAATTTTGATTTTTGAGCAACCTGGTCTAGGGGAAAGCTTCCCTGCCCATGGCAAGGGAGTTGGAACTAGACCATCTTTAAGGTCCCTTCCAACCCAAACCATTCTACGATTCTATGACTTCTTTTTGTGCAGTCATCTTTTATAGCTTCACAAAACTGATAAGTACCCATTATTCATTCTACTGTGAAGTTTGAGTCTATTAATATAACCTAGGCATTCACAAAATAGTACAGCCCCTTACTTTATTTCTAGTCTTTGAGCATAGGTTACAGATCCAAGCAATTATGGGAAACTTACATTAAGAATTTGGATGTCCTTGACTTCAGCCCGTAAATAGCAATAATCCATATTCCCATAATGCCCTCTTTTTTCATGTTTTTTGTTGTTTTTTTTTTTAACTGCAAAGTGCCAAGGGGTTTCATTCGAAAGCAGCAGGTGCTATTGATTTCTGCTGGAATTTTTCCAACTAAATAAGAATAAAGAATTTCTAGGCACTTTTGCTCTATTTTTCCTGCCTCACTTTATCAGCAAAGCTTTAGGCATGATGCGCTTCAAAAATGGATATTCTATTGCCAAGTCTGATATTACTGTTTAATCAAATATACAGGAATTCAGTATACATTTCAAAAGCTTCAAGATTTTTTATTTAGAAGCACAGAATTGGTTAAAAAATAATAAAAGCACCATTGTTTGGGAATATTGAAAAAAATCAGTTGGAAGTTTTCAGAAATTATTTTAGTTTGTTAGGATCTAAAGCCTGATCTAAAGAAGAGTTAGTGACTTTGTATTCTTGTCTCATTACTCCATTTCATCATGTTTATATCAGCACGGGATGGCTCATTATAGCTAATTTATTGAATGATCTTCAAGGCACGATAAGGATACTATAAATACTATCTTACTTCAAGGCTACCAGATTCATTGCTTCCATTACTATGCTCTGATATTAATAAATCTGTAATTGCAAAGGACAAATGCAGGGAAAGAGATAATGGAAGATTTAAAATATCCTGAGAAACTTCCACATTTGTCGCTGCTGGCTTTTTCAGACACTACAGCAGCATCAGCCATTCCCACCCATCACATCTGTCTCACATCATTCTGGCTTTAGAAACCACAGATAAAATGATACTCATCATCCATGCACTTCATTGAAAACATTTTTGTACAAATAGACAGTCTTAACTGCTATAGAGAGAGCAAAAAGAATTAATACTTAGGAGAACAAGAGACAAAAAGACCCTGCTTAACTTTTCTGAAGTCAGTAGTGGTGGGGCATCCAAATTTTGCAGCTCCATAGTAACATATACTGGTTAACATACCTAAGGCAGCTACATAGTACATTACATCAAGGAGGAATATTTAAGACATCACAGCCTGCTTCAACATGTAAATTAAACTTCCAGTTATCTTGTTACTCATTTGTAACGGATAATTTCTTTGAGAACCATTGATTTACTGGTCACTAAAAATGTGAAATGCTTACTTTAAATCGCTGATCCCATTTTTAAATGCACTACAAAAAAAAAAAAAAAAAAATTGGCAAAAAATTGGACTTCCTCCAACATCGCATTTCCAGTTATCAAAAAAATTCCTCCTCAAAAACCCCGAAAATTTCTTACAGCACACTTCTTATACAATAGAATGTAATATCACTATTCTTATACAATAGAATGTAATATCACTATTGTATTCTATAAAAGTAACATAAAAGGTCATTTAATAGCATATACAGAATTAAATTTTATGTTCAGTCATATCAATGGCAAAATATTTACTATGACTCAGTATAACCAGGGCTTTTTGCAGTTCTTACAAAACCATGTACTGCTTCTGTTCTGGTATTTTAGAATTTTGTGGTTGCCCTAACAGAAAGGGTCTTGCAAAAATGCAAATTACACACAGAATAGTTTATATATTACTTTGTTTACTCACAAAACCCTGAATCTTAAAAAAAAAAACATATAATCAAAAATTTTTATTCCTGTGCTTTTAGAAGCAAGTGAAAGTTGGGTAGGGGGAAAAGATAACAAGCCCTAATATGATATCCATTAAGGAAGAAGGAGTGGGAAAACTTGAATATTACTTGCAAGTGCTTATTATGATTTAGCCGTAGCTGATGGTAACTATTTTCTTAAGTCATAAATATTTGTAATGTAAGCATTTTAGACATAATTTAAGTGCAAAGCAGAGATCTTCCTTTGTCAGTACTAACTGAACACTAGCTGGCATTAGCTATGCGAGACTCCTGGGATAACTGAATTTAAAAATTTTAGTAATAAATAACAGCCAAAACCTTAAAGATATCAAGAAATTAAAACATTATTAAAAAAAAAAAAAATAGTAACAGGGTATTTGTCCTAAACTTACTTGAAATGTTTCCATGCATTTATCTGTGTTTAAACCCCAAAATCTTATTGAAAATATGAAATGTATTTTATTGCATTTATAGAGAGAGTTTTGAAATACTTAGCAACCAAGTTCCGAACGCTGATTATTCAAGCAGCTGCCTCTTAGCCATTCTGTGTCACACAAAGTTTTATTTAATCCAGTAGCCTTTAAAGGCTTTGTTTGCATTGTGATATAAAGCAAAATTGTTCTATAGATAAGGGAATACATGGAGCTTTTCTATTATCCTTCAGATTTAAATGAACAAATCAGTATAGTCCAGCATCAAACTGCTAAAGCAGCAGAGGCATCAAAACATCATCATTCACATTATCTTCTCAGGCAGATTGTGGGGGTAACTGAAATTGTTATCAGTGAGATATAGTCCAAACTTTTTTCCTTTGTACTTATTTCAGAGGATTATGTAAGAAAGCTAATGTGATATTAATTCAAGTACATATCTATGAAACATTCCTCTGTGAGTACAACCAGCCACATCCTTGAACAGACTGGTTTTCTCCCCTATCACCAGAAGACAGCATCACATCAACAATTGCATAGAAACAACAGCTCAAGCTCCAGAAACATGCAATAAATAAAAGAGGCAGTCATCTCTCAAAAAATCAGCACACATTCCCTTGTCAGTGAGCACTGAAATTAATCTTAAAGTGTTACCCTTTTCCAAAAGTAAATGTTCACATTTCCTGGTTGCTTTTATCAGTTTGAAATTACAGTATGCAAGTACTAATCCATGTCTTGAAAAATATATTAAATGATTTTCAAGCTACTAGTGCATTACTAGCAAAATATCATGTGCTACTAGAGAACTGCTTGCTTGTTGAAAAACTCTTACATATTAAAGTACGTATTTGCTTTCACAACTTAAACAACAAACCAAGCAACCGCTATTTCTAAAAACAGTGTACACAAAGAAGTCCACCTCATGATATCATGCAACTGAAACTCAAAGGCAGAAAAGCCAATAAAGCTAGCGTTATTTCAGAATATACTACCTGATAATGTAAGAACTTAAATACTGAATCCTGAATACGAATTAAATTAAGACATGTATATGTGCAGAAGTGCATATCAGAGGCTGCATTCTCCTGTACAGAGCTCTAACTGAAATAAGTGAAAGCTGAAAAACTGAGAGATGACTCAGGAGAGAGCCTGAGGCGAACAAAAGGCCAGGGTTTTTCAGAAGTTCAGTGTCTAGGAGCCAAAGAAACAGGAGTAACTAAAACTCTAACGGGTTTTAGCATTCAATGCGAAGAGTTATCTTGAAAATTGAGTCATGACAGTTCTGATGGGCACTCTAGGTGCAGAGTGCTTTTGCCAATCAGACATGTATTCAATGTACTTTAGTAGAACTTCTCATTAATTGATACAAAAGAAATTCACAGAGGAATTCAGTGAAAAAGCACCATACTCAAGATTGTGCCAAAAATGCATCCACCACCACCAGCTGGCTTTTCTCTTATTTTGACTCCTAGCAGTCCCTTCCACAGTGTACTGACATCATTGCAGTCACAAAAAAACCTTTGAGACTGGATGGCACCATTGCACCAAGAGGAGACGTTCTTTCTTGGAATGTGGAAATAGTTCTAGGAAATACTCTCCAACAGATGGAGAAATTGAAATACAGTTAAATCAAGTGATTTTGCAGTGCAAAAGAAAAGCAGGGGAGAAAAAAAAAAAAACAACCCTAAACAAAACCCCCAAACAAATTGTGCATATCTTAGAAAATGCTAAAATAAATCAAGCATAACACACTACATCTGTGATGTCTACAACCACTAGCGCTCTGCAATGAAAAAAGTTTGTAATGCAACATGTCTGGCTACTAAAGAAAATGTTAATTTGGAGAAATGATTAATCAATATTCATCAAGAATGGTAATAAAGTTGCCTTAAATCAAAATAATTTTCCTTAATTTTTCATGTTCAGCTTCCAGTGATCTCCAGAGGATTCTAATTTCGTTGTCTAGGGAGAACTGTTGCTTTAACTGGATTTGGTTTGAGTTCCTTTTAAATAAGATAAAGTGAAATTTCAGAACTTTGCTCCTTAAAATCTGATGTATTTGGAACTAAAAGGAAGTATAAGAGGAAACAGAGAATAAGGAAACTGTGTTGACCCACCAGTCATGGAGAAAGGGCTAGTCTGCACCTCCTGCAAGGCTGTATATAGTCTTTCAAAAGTCCTGGTGATCAGGGCATGTGCCTGAACACTAAAAGAAGGTAACTGTCGTACCTGACTACAAGAATGACCCCAAACAGGGTCCAGGACAATAGAGACCCATTAGTTTTACTTCAGTCCCTGGGAAAGTAATGGAGCCAGATGAAAACTATTACAAACCAAAACATGATTCAGGTGATCCAGAAAATTGAATCTAATAACCTGACTCCCTTCTACAATAAAGTGTATGCTGGGGAGCAGCCTGGCTAAAAGGCACCTGGGGGTCCTGGTGGACAACACACTGAAGTCAGTGGCATACTGCTGCAGCAACGCAGGTGATTCAGATCCTCAGCTGCATCCTCAGGGACATTACTAGAGGAAACAGAGACATCAACATCACTCTGCTTCAAAAAAGACATGGACAGAGTAAAGAGTGTCCAAAATAGGGCCATGAAGGTGATAAAAAGGCTGGAGAACCCACTTTATGGGGAAGGACTGAAGAAGATGGGTCTTTTCTCCCTGGAGAAGAGAAAGCTAACGTGGAACTCATCTGTTTTCCAGTACTTAAAGCGCAGCTACAATGATGATGGAGACTCTCTACAAAGTGCCGCAAAGAGAACACAAGGGGGAACAGGTAAATGGGGCAGTAGAAGAGGTTTCATCTTGGTATAGAAAAGGAAATTTTTAGTTAAAAATAAAAACATCAATCTCTGGAAAAACCTCCCCAGAGATGTGGTTGAAGTCCTCAGAACTGGAGGCTTTCAAGACACAGCTGGACAGGCTGCTAGATTATCTCACTTAGGCTCGTTTTTCCATGAAAGGTTGGATGACCTTTTGAGGTCCCTTTCAGCCTAGGCTGTTATATCCTTCTATGATTAAATTGTAAATGGTTGAGAAGAACTATAAAGTTGTACAGGAGGTACCCAGTACTGTGTTTTCAACATTTAATAAATAACTTCTTATATTCACTGACAAAGTACTGTAGGCTAAAAGATGGATACCTAATGAAACAAAACGATTATTACTAGTAACGAAGGGAAACCCTTCACATTGCAATGAAAAAATATTATCAAAGAAGCTATGAGTAGTTCGTTTAACTAGAGAGTGATGCTCTTTCTCAAAGGAACTGAAGCAGAACAAATAACGTATTGCATACAAATGAAGGAAATAAGAACTGCAATTTTAACCCTAAGATTGTGCATAGTTCCAAGGCATGCAATCTAAAATTTATTTGCTATAACATTTGTCATTTTGACATTCTTGTTGTGTGGACATGCAAAGTCAGACTATGAAACATTAGCATCACCCTCAGCATTTCCTTTCATAAAGAAACCTGTATATCCTACAAGATATATATTTTTTAAAATTTAATTTTCTCATCGTGATTCTTTTAATTCAGTCTTTCAGAACAGAAAAAAGCTATACATATAAATTATGTATAGTTTTATATTTAAATCTGCAGTGCTTCAACATAGCAAAGTGTCAGTGAACTGTGATAAGGAAGGCTGAAAATGAGGTTCTCCTGTGGGCTACTACAGCTTCAGAAACTAGACTTCAATCGACAAACCTGGGTTAGGTCTGAGTTTGACAAGAAATGTCAAGAATGTCATATCTAATATCACAACATCTATATGATTAGTTTGCAATATTTCACAAGTTAATATAAACAAACTTTTTGCATTTCATAAATCCTTGCCCTTTGACTCACATTCAAATCAGGTTTAGTTTCATTCCCTCTGGTCTTGGATTTAACACAACAGAATTATTAACCCAATATCTGCAATTCAAATCTAAGTCACTGCCTAATAACTGAGATAGATTTTTCTGCTAAATTGACTGCACTTGAGACTATTGTGTTGATACAAAAGAAAATTAAAATTGTTGAAACTTCTTGCCTTGGCTTTTTACTATTAGAGAATACATAGCCTTAGTGCAATAAAGTCTAGTCTTGCAAACTGCGAACAAAGGGAAGAGATAACATGGAGTATGCAACTATAACAACAGATGTTTTTGTAGAGACACAGTACAAGGCACTCTAAAATCTCTCTTGGGATCACAGCCACTATGAACAATATTGTCAGGGCTTCTGTTGTTTATTTCAGTTTCCATAAGCCACAGCACTCCGTAAAGTTGCATTTGGAAGCATGCTGTCTACATCCAGTGGGCTCTACAATCCAAATTTTATAATCTGATAGCATACTTACCAAGTTAGCATAAGTCTCATATCTTACCAACTCAATGCTTGATTAGAAAGTTTTGTGAGATGCAATTACTAGTTCAAATAAGCAGTTCCCACTGCAGTATGTTTAAATAATTTTAATGTTATATTAAAAGTTAATATATATTCTTCTTAGATTGCAGGTACTTTGTAGCATGGCTAACTGGCAGGCAAAAAAACATGTGCATAGCTCTTTCATATAATGCTACTGAGAAGATTATAAAGTATCAAAAAGTCAAAACAAAAGCTAGCTACCAAAAGGAGGTCTAACTTTTTTGCCTACCACATTTAGTAATCTCTATGCCAGCCGTATCTTGCCACAGTCATTAAAAGCTTAATTCAATCATTCAGCAGTGACAAGCTAGTAAACTAGTAAGTTATCATTGTCACCAGTTCTACAAGCTCCGAGACCGAAGGACCATAAGCACACAAAGCACTGAAGCCTTAAGAGTCTACATTTATTCAGTGACTTAAAATGCTGACACACTGTCATCTACTCCTTTTCTCATAATTCTTCACTTATTACATATGCAGAGATTATGACATTATACATGCACATGTAGACAAAAAAAGTGTTGACTAACACAGAGGTTTGATTACCATTAGCTGTAGAACTCACATATCACTTCCAGGCACCCATGGTATAAGAGCATAGCGCTTCAATTTGCTGGTAGCATTGCACCTCAGCACCAATTCCAGCTGCCAGCACATTTGGAGGTTATGGCCATTTCTGGGCACTGTATCTTCCATCCACAATCAGTTTTGAACCACAGAAGTATTATTGCAGGCAAGCATAGTGCTGTGCAGTAATTATACCCTCCCTCAGAATTTTACAGTATAAGCTGCTTGTTCTGGTATGAAATACGTTTCGGGTTTTTTTGTTTGTTTTATATCAGCCTTTACAGTGCACCCTTCAACAAAGTAGTTGTGAAAGCTATGATTAAGAGCATTCCAGTAATTATTTAACTCCAGTGAAGATCATGAAGAAATAATGCCCTTGAGAACCAATACTAACTAGAATTTTCAAGTTCTTAAAAACATTCAGGTTAATTTTCTATTCATTAATGAGTAAATACATCTTGTAGGTCTAATGCATTCCCTCCCCATTTTTTTTTTCTTTTTAGAAAAAAAAACTATTTATAGATAGCCTTCTGAATGAAACCACAACAAGCCTAATTTCATACACCTGATAAAGCAGCATAATTGAGGAAAATAGATAATCATTTTTTTTCCATCCAGTGCTTACAAACTCAGAAAACACAAGGTCTGTAGGGTGGGCTTCCAGCATTATAAATCCCAATACCATGGAAACCTCAATCCTCATTCACACGTAAGCTACAAATAAAACAACATGACAGAACAAAGTAAACACTACTTTCATGTCAAAATAGGTAAACTTGAGGCTAAAATAGCATCCACAAATTTGCACTGTATGATATTTTATGGAATTCACGATTTTTACACCTATTTCCTACTAGGAAAGAGGAACTAAACATCTGTAGCAGCTTCTCCTCTCTCTGAGAAGCATTAAGATGCAGTCTCCCCCTTCAGTTCCTTCCATTCTGTAATTAATTGGTTTGCATAATACAGACTAAGCATAACTGTAGCAAGCACCTTTCAATAAAATTCTGTCTTTGCAAGAAACTAGCTATGAAGTAGAAAACACAAGTATTCCTTAGTTTTCCTACACTCCTGAATCACATACATGTTAAATACATTTACCAGTGTTAGCTAGTACAGAACATGAGATCTCACATATTGAAGCTGAATCCTTGTTAGATTAATTCAGAATATAATTGAAATCAAAATTGGATCTCCTACCTTTACCCATGAGAAATTTGGGCAATATCACAAGCACTTTGTGTCTCACTGTATCAGTTTGATGGCTGCAAAACAGTCAGCTTTCTACTGCTAAACAAAGCAGCTTGAGGTTCAACAAATCAGCAGCGTTAGCATATGATATAGCTAAAGTAAGGGGGAGGAGAGTAGTTGTGAGATGGCACTGACAACTTTATATTCACTTCTGTGCAATGTAAATGTAGGCTGAAGCACAGGAATAGAATATAATTAGAAATAAAAAGTAGGACTGCAGGCTCTGGTTAACTGAAGATACTAGTACAGTAGAGAAAAAGAACAATTAAACTAATAGTTTAACTTACAAATTGCAGTGATAATAATGCTCATAAAACCAGAGGACAATAGCAACAGAAGTCCAGTTCTGGAAATGGAACACTGAACACCTCCAGTGGTAGCCTAATTCCACTTTACTCTCTCTATTGGAAAATGTCTTGTATTTGGTGCTCTCGTGCCACTCCATTAGAGAAAAACATGTATGGAAGCAACAGCTGTGATCACTGAAATATAAGCATACCATATGAGCAATTAACAGCTGAGTAATAAAAGGTAACAGAAAAAGTGCATCTTCTTTTGATGGTTTCTAATTCTTCTTTAATGCTAATGTATTATATACAACATATGTAGCCACGACTAAGTGTTCGAACACAGATCACTTACAAATCTTTCAACCTGCTAACCAGAAAAATAAGCATAATATTTCACAATCATCTATTGCGTTAGGCTATTTTTAATGACATTTTATAACTAGTGAGAGATTTATTGTCTACTCAGAAGATACCAAATAGACAAGTAACATATCATTGCTGCAGCTGTCTCTGAATTTTTCATGTTACAAAGCTGACTCACACAGTGATTTTATGCCAGAAAATTTTTGGCAGCAGTAGCAAAAATCCTAGTAATATTCCCTCTGGAGAGCACAACTGCTAATCTTTGAAGAGTGGAAAAGGGCAAGAAAAAAAAAAAATAAATCAGCTGATAAATCAAATCAGCTGGTTCTAAAATGCTTCAGTAATCACTCTCACAAGTTCACAGCAGATGAACCTTAATACTAATCAATTTTACTAACAGCGTCCCGTTTCAAGTTTGTGGAAAGAAGTCAAAAAAACAAATGCTTGCTCATTTCAGTATCTCTCTCCCTCTTCTCCCAATGAATGATTTTTCACATTCATGGTTTCCTCAGCCATACTGGTTTTTAAATAATTCTCACATGAAGTTGCCCGGGTCACGCACAGAAACACTTAAAATACCCGAGGCTTTACATAATGGGGAAGGTGGATTCAAACAGTAGATCTTTAGAGCAGTATACATCACCAAGCTCATACAGGTTCAACTATAGTGCTCTATGGGGAGACACTAGAGACAAATGCACACCTTAACCAGGACACATTTCTTCTCAGCCATTCCCAAAGAAACATGAAGATCATTTCCTTTACAAATTGCCTGCCCTACTGTTCTGCTAAGTAAATATTCCTAAGTCAAAGATTGCTTTATTTGTGCAAGCTCTGGCCAAGGATAACAGGAATGGGTGTGAAACGAGAGGGTCAGAGAAAGAAGGAAGGGGATCAGATACCAATACATAATTTCTCGAAATTCATCTGACGTAGCATTTTTTAATAGCAATATAAAAAAAGGAGGAAGGAGAAGGAAAATAAGGAAGAAGCTTACAAACAGAACTGAAGAAAATTCCGGATGCCCATAGAAAACCTGCTCACACAGATAACAGGCCTCTTCAGGAAAGAAACACTGAGTATTACAGGAAAAAAAAAAAACAAACAAAAACCAACAAACATGTCTAAGCCTACCATTTACGTAGTAGAGATGCAACCTGGATTACCTCAAGACTGAAGAAGTATAAATCATTAAATGGTAGACTACATTAAATTATTAATGTATTTGATGGATAAAGAACTGACTGCATGCAAAGAGTTCTGGTCAATGGCTCAAATTCCAGCTGGAGACCAGTAAAGAGTGGTGTCCCTCAGGGATTGGTGCTGGGACCAGTCTTGTTCAACATCTCTGTTGGTGACATGGCCAGTGGGATTGAGTGCGCTCTCAGCAAGTTTGCTGATGACACCGAGCTATGTGGTTCGGTTGATACACTGGAAGGAAGGAATGCCATCCAGAGGGACCTTGACATGCTTGTGAGGTGGGCTGATGCCAGCCTTATGAAGTTTAACCATGCC